>JAFFZH010015165.1:29527-63826 GCA_018420115.1 Euura saliciscinereae | reverse complement strand
AAATTGTAGAAGCTATTCTAGTTCAGATGAAAAACTGTCTTCGATGGAGGTAACCCCTAATAAGCGAGGTATAGAAAAACTGAAAAAGTATCTTTTTTGGGACTGCAAACTGAGAACACGGAACAAATTTGGTCAAGAAATATTGAAAATTGTAGAAGCTATTCTAGTTCAGATGAAAAACTGTCTTCGATGGAGGCAACCCTTAATAAGCGAGGTATCGAAAAACTGAAAAAGTATCTTTTTTAGAACTGCAAACTGAAAATATGGAACAAATTTGGTCAAGAAATATTGAAAATTGTAGGAGCTATTCGAGTTCGGATGGAAAACTGTTCCATGGAAGCGACCCTCAATAAGCTGGTGCAACGAAATTCGTGTAAATCTGTAGTTAGTTGGTTTAATTACGATGTTGAGGATTACGGCGGTATTGTATGAGCGTTGTGCATTGTTCAATTTTCCCGAGGCGAGGGTATATAATAATAATAATAATAATAATAATAATAATAATAATGCAATACCGGGACCACTGATAAAACCCGTAAGAGTTGTAATATCCATATACCACATAAGCGGGTGAATCCGCAGCATAAACCGTAGCCGGGGTGAGGGTCTTACTTCGAGAATTACCTGGTACACAGCCACACCTGACCTACCTGAATTTAGACATTGTATCCCAAATTCCCGAGGGTGGATGGGACCACCGAAACTTAATCCGGTCCCCTTAGAGTGGATACCCACAGCGAAAGAAAAGCCACGGTAGATTCGCTTCAAAGAATTTTCTTTTTGCACAAGAAGTACGAACTGTATAAATTTGGAGAATTAGAATTTGGAAATTGTTCTGGGATGGTGAGGAAAATCCTCAGGGATTCGAGGGAAGAGAGAAAATCGATTTTTTTTTTAGAGTTTGTTCCTTTTTTATGGAATAGAACAAGAGTCAATTTTTTCTTGACCCTCTGGACAGCTCGAAATTTTTTTTTTCTATGTCACTATGTTTTATTCTGTGAAATCAAATCGTCATATTTTAGAGTGAACTTTGGATAAAAAATTGTCTGAAATTCGAGAGATCTTTCCCGATGAAAAATCCAAGTTTTCGACCTTGGGGGGAGTCCGATCGACCCGCCATCTTGGATTGAAGGTACAAAAATTAGTTTTTTTGATATAACTTCTCAACGGTTGATCCTACGACAAAAATGTCACATGCAAATTTGAAGCGGATAAAATTCTCTACATTTTTTGTAAGAACACTTTTTTTTGTAAGTCTAACGGATAACGAGTTACAGCGTCACAAACGATAAAAATTTCCCCGAAACAGAACCCATGGAACGGAACTTGAAAATCCATACACTAATATTGATAATACTTCGTATTAATTCATGCGACAGTTGCAGTAAACAAATTTCTACGTAACTTGCTATATAATTTTACTGTGGTGTGAAAAACCTTGAAAAATGTCACAGCGTAATTCATTTTTACAAAATTTACCGTGAAAAGATCGAGTTTGACGATTTTCGGGGAAATTTTAATTGTTCGTGCCGCTGTAACTCGTTATCCGTTAGACTTACAAAAAAAAGTGTTTCTACAAAAAATGTAGAGAATTTTGTCCGCTTCAAATTTGCATTCGACATTTTTGTCGTAGAATCAACCGTTGAGAAGTTATATCGAAAAAAGTCGTAATTTCTTCTAATGATTTTTTGAAAAATCGTCAATTTTTTAAATTACTCGAAGATTGTCATTGTGCGAAATGATCCTCCCTAATAAATAGTCATTTTTTCAATCGCTTCTTCAGAAATAATGATTTTTTGAAATGACAATTTCATAAATCCTCATTTCTTACAGTGAATAATCGAAAAATCATCGTTTTTTGTCAAGTTTCCATTTTATAAATCGTCATTTCCTGCAATAATTCATCAAAAAATCATCTTTTTTCGGTGATTTCTGATGATCTGACATTTTTTCTGGTGATACCGTCTAATTCACGACGATAATGAGACTAACATGAAAATTTACCTTCGTGAACCGTGACACGTTAATTCAAGATAATAAATGATAATTCATGATTCTGAATTTCGTGAAACAATAAAATTATTTCAATTATGAACCGACGTTGGGTAATCTAATGTCCAAACTGTGAGTACAAAGTGACTTTCGCACACATCAAGGTAAAACGAGAGGACGAGGACGAGAGTTTTAATTAAATTCAACACCCAACTAGGAATTAAACGTGGAAATTGGCCCAAAGGCCATTTTCTCTCGGCATACACCCTCAGTTTTTTCAAACTTTTACTTGACAATGAAAAGCTACGGTGTAGTTCCACCAAAAAGCATGTGGACAAAATCCCTCATATCGGCTACTCGGATTCACCGGATGTTGAAGAGAACCGCGGACCATTTCCCTAGAGAATTTTAAAAGGGTCAGAGTCCTTCCACATCTCCTGTTTACTTTGCTGTTAGGAATCCTGATTTGGGATTCGGTTACTTTGTCAGAAGGCATGGAGCACAGAGTCCGATGTTACGCTGTGTGCCCAGAGAAAATCAATGTTACAATTTTGGCGCAGAGTAGCTGCGAACCAACTTCACCCCAGTTCTTGTCGTTTCGGGGGATGAAATCGTCGCTGATACAACGATTTTAAAAAGGGAACCTTTAACCGATTTTGAAAATTCCGTTGGAATGAATCTGATACGTACCGTGAATTTTTCATTTCGTTCTGAGAAGTTCGGAACATTTATTCTCGGAATTTTTGAGCACCGGTATAATTAAGTAGCTGGATGAGATACTAATTAGAGTCGGAGAGTTTGAAAAAAAAGTGTGTTGAAAAAGTTTCGCTAACTAGCAGGGAAATTTTTTTCCCCAAGTAAAACTGGAGTTTCTTACGGATTCACAGAAGTGTAACGGCGGTATCAAGTGGATAAGGGATATGACAAAGTGCCAAAGCCCCGAAGCACAAAAAGCTCTTATTTTCACAGGAGGAAAGTAAGCCAACTTTTAAAACCGAGTTTTTTTGTCCCCTCGTGAATTTATTCTAGAACTGTAAGATTCAGTCTCAATAATGAATCTTACGTAGCAATTAAAAGCGCAGAGGAAAAGCGTCCGAGGCGATTAATCATTCCTTTAATTTAATCACAAACCGTCCCTTCGCTGCTTGATTGAATAACTTTTCCCCTTTTTTTAAATCTTGATGCCGCGCAATTCCGAGGACTCAATTATCATCATTACCGTCATTATCAATGCTGAGTATACCCTCAGTTTCAGTCTCGACTTCGACTACAATTCCCGAGCCATGTGCCTCTGTAAAGTTTATTTTTTGCTTTCTGTTTCGCTCCAATTCTACCGGAAGTAACATTAACCCTTGATAATCACCCTGGGATTATTTAACCCGGATTCACTTTTCGAACGAGTAGTAAAAACCGGAAAAATTTAGAATCGTCAAGTTGAGTCTTCGAAATAAATATACTTTTTGAAAGACACCGTACCAAACAAATTTTCCACGAAAGTACTAAAACTGAAGAGTATTGTCCCAAATTTTAGCGAAAAAATACTGAAAGTTGAAAAAGTTATGAATTTTTTAGTAGAAAACGGTGTTTTTCCGAACACTTTTTTTCTGAAACCTTTTTTTTTAATGCTCAAAAAGCATAAATTTACAGTTTTTAGAATTCAAATAACCCGCGTGAGTCGGCGCGGTGCGCGCGCAGAAGCCGAAGATGACCGAGCGGCCGACGATTTCCGCACGCTTTTTCGCAGTTTCCCGCACAGATTTTAGCCTCTCGGGAATTTTGGGCACCCTTTACGGGATGGAGATAGTACAATTTTTCAATCAATTCTTATGAAACGAGGTACCTGTCTAAAATTGACGCCGTAAGACTTTTTTTTTTTTAGATATTGAATCTCAGCGGATTGTTTTTATTGAATGAATAAATGAATGCATGAATATCAATACATTTTCGTTGGAAATTTTTTTCCAGCAGAGTCGAAATGAGGTGAAATTGTGAAACTAATAAGCGAGTCACGATTCTCGAGTAATTTATTCGACGCATATTATTAATCAACGAGTTTCAAACGAGGTTGATTAATTTTTTTTCTCTCTCTCTCTCTCTCGCTTCTTTCTTTCTCTTTTTTCGTTTTATTATATTTTCCCACAGAATAAACGGACCGTGGAAACGAGGGGGATCAAAGAATCTTTGCAAAATAAATATTTATGAAAAGCAAACAGCTCGTAAAAAATCGTAAAGAGCCTTCGTTACGTATCTGAAAGAAAAACGAAGTTTTTCTCCAATTAAAGAAAAATTGAAGAACAAACAAAAAAAAAACGAATCATCCCTTCATTATTCTTTTTTTTTCTCTTTCTCATTTGTATTCCAGAATTTTTTTGGGAACCCTTAATTGAGGTAGAAAGGTGGGCGATGATCGACAAAAGTTTTAACGACCAATTAATTAAGATTATAATATATATATAAATTTGTGATATCATTCGAATTTACTTAATCAATAAATAATTGAGAGTGATCATGATTTTTATTACCGATGGCGATTTTTTTTCTGAATGCTTTTTTGAGCTTCAAAAAACATGACGTATATAAAATAAAAAAGAAATTTCAGCGACTGATGTAAAAAATGATTGAAGTAAGCAGACTTTGAAATTTCGATTTTTCTGAGTCATTCAAGTTTCATTTTGTCGATTTTTGAAATGAGGCAAAAAAAATAAACAGGGTCCAAAAAATTTGACACAAGTGATTGTTCAGAATTGCCAACTGAACCAGAATACTAAAAAATGTTTAGAATTTTAAGCACGTAGTTCGACTTATTAATATTTTGAAAAAAAAAAAAAAAAAACACTGTAAAAACTCGATAACTTTATAATATTTGAAGATAAAAATTTGGAGTGTATTTTCAGTGTAAAAAAAGTTAAAAATTCAAAATTAATAATGTGACAACAGAGAGAAAGAGAGAAGCTTTATGAATGTATAATAACTCCATTTTCATCCGTTGATACATTACGTGCTAAGTTTCTTAGTTTTTAACAACCTATACGTAGTTTCAAACTTGATAATCATAATAATTTAGGGTTAAAAACTTTCTTGGTGGCTCTTCATCTAGCTTTTACCCCTTTAAGTCTTCGTTCGTTCTTGTTCCTTCACTTTGTAATTATTATCTATCACACCGGTTCCTTTTTTCCCCCTCGTGCTTTTTTTTAATTTCTAGTTAAATTATTCTTAAAAGGATTTTCATGACGTGAACTCTTAATGAAGACTAGCAAGAATCTAGTCTGGACTCGATTTTATCTCTTTTATTTTCAAATTCAGTCGACTCTTCTATTCCAACTGGATTTTTTCCAATTTTTCCAATAAATTTATACTCCCCATAATTTTGTGAATTTTGTCGAACTAAATAATATTTTTGGTTAATCATTTTGTAGATTAAGAATTCATCAAGAATACGGAAATTCTGAATCCAAAAAGCCAATTTTGTATTTTCCAACTTCACTTTTTCTTCAGCTTCGCTCCGTTTCTCCTATTTATCAAAGAGATCGCTTTAAGGGCATCGTCGAATGGAGCACCTACGCACCTGGAGGTTTGATTAATTGACTGATTTCGTCGACTTCGGAAACGGAAAGAAAGAAAAAAAAAAAGAAAAAAACTCGACTCTGACAAATTGTTACGCGGAAAATCCATCCCAGGATCCCAGGATCGATGACACTGAGAATAATGATGGAATAGAAACTGAGGAAAATTTGGGAAAGTGGAAACGAAATGAAATAACCAAATTTTATAAAAATCAAAAAATTATGCATGGAGTTATTTATTTGAAGATTGAATTTTTTCAAATTGCTCTAGAATAAAAAAAATTATAATCTTTGAGTTATTATTTTTTTTTTTTCAAAAAATTGTACGAAAACAAAATTCTCGTAAAAAAAAAACTCAGGATGCTTAATATTCTCAGAAATTTCCAAGAAAACTCATCTTTCGTGATTTTTTTCGGTCAAAATCACGTACAAAAAAAAAAAAAAAAAAAGTGAACTCAAAAAATTGCTGCTTTTGGCCCGTTGGAGGGTAAAGTCTAAAAATTTCAGAAATTGTGATAAAAATAAATGAAAAAAAAAATCTACAACCGAATTGCTGCTGGTCAAACTCAAATTTATCCACTTTAATTAGGACTAAAATCAGAGAAACTCTGAAAGAGGTTTTTTTTTTGGGCAATAAATCAGCGCCCGAAACCCCTCAGAATTGTATAAAAAAAAAAAAAAAAAGGAATCAATTAAGTGCCAAAAGGTGTTGCTAATGGATTTCTTGTAGCAGATAAATTTATACCTCAAATGGTAGCCGGATTTCGGATAAGAAGTATAAGAGTTAATAAAATTCTCTACTTTCCTGAAGCGCTTCTCCACGGTGTCAAATCTCGTTTCATTTCCTTTCCTTTCATTTCGAGGGATTAAGATTAAGATTAAGATTATTGGTGCCATTAGAGAAAAATCGGGTTAGGCTGGGTCGTTAATATGAGGAAAAAAAAAATTAATTTCGCGAAATGGTTTTGCAGCCTGCCAACCCCGTTCATTAAAGATTATCGTCCACGTCGTTCCCAAGCGGTTTTTCCGCAATTTTCCTCCGTCAATAATATTCTCATACTCGTTGGGCAAAAAAATTCTTCAAAAGGATCTCAAAATTGGTCTTAGAAATACTGAATTTGTTCATATATATGGGGAATAATTTTTATTTTCATTCATAAACGATCTTATAACTAAACAAGAGCCCTGAAGGACGTTTGAAATGTATTTTTTTATCTCACAGATTAGCGGTTTCCGGTTGTTGACGACGCAGAATTGGTTCAATGACACCGGAATAAAAACATAATCAATTCGAACTTTATCAGTTCAATGTCAACAATATTTCAGAGGATGCTACATCCCAATCGATTTTTATGAAGAATCTTAAATATTTCCGAATCCCAAAGTATGTATTAATAAATTCGAAATATTGATCTTAACGACAAAAATCAATGTTCAATGAGAATATCGAGTTGAATTGATGCAAGTTTATTTCAATTTTTTCAATTTCTCTTATTCGAATCGAATGACTTGGGGTTTACGTCAAAATCGAGTCGTTATCATCGTTATCGGCAAGAAAAAGAGCGCTTGTATCACTGACGGCTCGTATTCGTCTAAAGGTCTCGGGAATATCGTTTTCGGCTCTCGACAGTGGATACAGTAAACGTATTTCATGTGTACGATAAGCGATAGCGTAAATATTATGGCTACATGGTCCACTCGGACGACAAGAGCACGATTAGTTGACAATCATGGAACAAGGCCTGCCTCTGTTCACCATGCTTGATAAATATAAACATGCAATCGGAGTAAGTAAATTATGAAGAGAGAAACAAAATTTTTCAACGACTGAGTCGAATAGTAAAATTAATTTTGATCAGTGCAATTGATTTTCAATAATCGATGTAGTTAATAAATGATTCACAAACCTTATCGAATCGTGAACTACTTTGATTTACAATAATTGTTGGAGCATTTTTGTTTTTTCAATAAAAGTTCGAAATCTAAACTCTAGTTTGTCAATATTGTGTCAAAAATCCTCAAGAACGTCAAAAATCCTAATCAACTTGATTATCAAGAAAAATTCACTTACCTTTTTTTACTGCAGTCACCGCTGATCGCCTCGATGTCGATAATGAAGTAAAAACGAGAAGAAGGTTCGAGATTTGATTTACAGTTTACAGAATTGATTCCATCCATTGATTTTTTCATTCGACTGGACTAGAAGGACCAAAAAAATATATATATTTACTTGATAAGAGACTCAATAAGTACCCAATACCTGTGGAATAAGTTGGGATGAGGTATAAAATTGCGATTAATCCTTCGTTCGATGGAGTCGTTACGTAAGTATATTCAGTACTTTTTACAATGTTAATAGTATTACCAAGAATAAATGTACAGAAATTATTGATAAAATAGAACTAATCGACGATATTCATTATAGAAGCATATTTCTAAGACTATCAACAGTAAATGCCTGATACTCCAAGGAAATTTTCGAGACGATATAGTAACGACATCAAGTTGAACGGTATAATTTTATCCGCTACAAATTCCACAAAGAGAAGAAATAAAAAAAAAAAAATAGGAAAGACAAAAGTGTTAGAGATACGAAATACGTTATAAATAATTAAACCCTATAGAAGACACTAATAGAACGAGAAGCTTTGGTGCTTTTACATATAACATATATAGAGAAATACTTTCAATTAGAGAAATGAAACAACATCTGCGTAAAAAATAATGACTATTACATAACTACGCAGATTGCAAAATTAAAATTAATGTATTACATAATAGTATACAACGATATACGAAGATCTTCTGTAGGCTGTAGCTCGTAGAGTCCGATGTCACACACCGCGTCCTAGGCTTCCCCGAGGTCCCCGGATCACGACAGATAAGTTATTCACCCATCGTCACATCACCATCCAGCATCTGGACAGGATCGTCTCAGAGTCTTGTAGATTGAATGGGGAATCTTATCAACCCGAAAATGACGTTAGAGGAATCTGGTTGAATACCGAATGATCGACGTGTATCAAATTTACAGTGAAAAATTGTAGGTCTCTCGGAAAATGTGCACGTCGAAACGTGAAGATGTCTGCGGATTCGAATAGACGATGAGACATGATTTGGGTGCTCATCGCGTAGCCGTCAAATAATTCAGAATGGAGAACCGCGGGACATCTTCGGTTCACTGACTCGGCACTGTGTCACCAAGAATTGAAAGTGACGATAGCTCGATTTTCGCTATCATCGCTTGTGCAGTTTTTCGTACAATTTTTCATCTTACGTCGTTCTTCCTTCTTTATCTTCCATCTCACATAGTTCTTCGTACAATTTTTCATCTTACGTGGTTCTTCCTTCTTTATCTTCCATCTCACATAGTTCTTCGTACAATTTTCCATTTTACGTCGTTCTTCTTTCTTTATCTTCCATCTCACGTCGTCCTTACTTTTTTATCTTCCATCTTACGTCGTTTTTCCGCCTTTATCTTCAATCTTACATAGTTTTTCGTACAATTTTCCATCTTACGTCGTTCTTCTTTCTTTATCTTCCATCTTACGTCGTTCTCCTTCCGTTATCTTCCATCTTACGTCGTTCTTACTTCTTTATCTTCCACCTTACGTCGTGATTCCTCCTTTATCTTCCATCTTACGTCGTTCTTACTTTTCCATCTTCCATCTTACGTCGTTCTTACTTCTTTATCTTTCATCTTACGTCGTTCTTCTTCCTTTATCTTCCATCTTACGTCGTTCTTCCTTCGTTATCTTCAATCTTACATAGTTTTTCGTACAATTTTCCATCTTAGGTCGTTCTTCTTCTTTTATCTTTCATCTGATGTATTTCTTCATATTACCAGCAGCTGCCTTTAATGACGGAGAA
The DNA here is from genome assembly GCA_018420115.1 of Euura saliciscinereae. Lineage (NCBI taxonomy): Eukaryota > Metazoa > Arthropoda > Insecta > Hymenoptera > Tenthredinidae > Euura > Euura saliciscinereae. Next base: position 54,401 of record JAFFZH010015165.1, on the reverse strand, counting down.
ACCTTGCTGGTTCAGGTTTTCGAAACGTTGTCTCGCATCGCACGCGTGTGTGTGTGTGTGTGTTCCAGGATTGGAATCAGAGCAGCAGAAGTGATGTCAGACTTTCCACTAATTTCATATTTTTACAGTTCTCCGTACTGCCATCACTTGCCAGCTGGTATTTATGATTTAAGAGATGATTTTTTTTTCTTACTTGTTGACCTTCCTGGACTGGTCCTTCCGAACATTTCATCGTTGCGGGGGACCTCAAGGTAGTGTGTGGTGTGTTACAAGTTGAGCCTCCCACGATGATAAGTGTTGACTACTCGTCGAGTACAAAATTTTTAGTAATATAAAACCAGACAATTATCACAGATGCGAAATATCATTATAATATACAAATTAATTACCGTTTTAACAGAAAAATCTATAGTTTTTCCTTGGAGCATCTTCAATAATTCGGTTATTATTTACGGTAACTTCAGATAATATGGAGTATTTTAGTCCTTTTTTCATTTTTATTGTGTGAAATGATAACTCATCTTGTCGTCTCAGGTCTTAGACTAGTAGGACAGGTGTTTTTTTTCCTTTTTTTTTTATCAACCAATGTGGTAAAGTTCTTTGGAACTGTAACTTCTTCAAATATAGAAAAATATATATTTCACGACGTGAAACACCAAGAAGAGTTATTTCACATGTATTATACACTTACTTCTAGAACAACTAATTCTACAAAATACGTATAAAGCTCATGCAGGTTGAAGAAAAATTGAAAACTATCCGATAGAATGAATAATTATGAAAGTAATTCTACAAAATATATGTAAAACTCGATGCGAAGAAAGAAAAAAAAATGGAAAACTATCTGATAGAATGAATAGTTATGAAAATTCAATTCTTTCGTATTTAATTTACACATGATATGTATAATACCTAACTATTGTGAGGTAATACTAATTAAACTCAATACACTATCGCTTTATATCAACTATATATATACCTAATTATGAGAATATGATAATTATGACTATCAGTAAAAAAAAATCTGGTAAACCACTCGATAATGGATCTCGAGTGTTTTAATAGTCGAATGTACCGGTTAACGATACATTCGACTATAATTGATAATCCGAATTTGAAAAATCATTTTCGACTGTATATTTCAAGTGTCTGAGATCATCAAACTGATGATAAGAAAAAGAAAATGAAGCAATTAATGAGGGCTTCAAAAATAACAATGATAATATTTTTCAAGCCAGAAAAAATAAACTTGCTGTACGTATTTGATCGTTGAGCATTAACTATGGAATAATTGAGAAATGATTAAATTAAATCAAGTATTAATATCGAATAATTGAGAAACATTGAAAAAATCAAACATTAATGTGGAACAATTGAGAAACAATGAAAAAAAAAATCAAATATTGATGTGGAACAATGAAAAAAATCAAAAATTGATGTGGAACAATTGAGAAACAATGAAAAAAAAATCAAATATTGATGTGGAACAATGAAAAAAAATCAAATATTGATGTGGAACAATGAAAAAAATCAAATATTGATGTGGAACAATGAAAAAAATCAAATATTGATGTGGAACAATGAAAAAAAATCAAATATTGATGTGGAACAATTGAGAAACAATGAAACAAAATCAAATATTGATGTGGAACAATGAAAAAAAATCAAATATTGATGTGGAACAATGAAAAAAATCTAAAATTGATGTGGAGCAATTGAGAAACAATGAAAGAAAAATCAAATATTGATGTGGAACAATGAAAAGAATCAAATATTGATGTGGAACAATGAAAAGAATCAAATATTGATGTGGAATAATTGAGAAACGATGAAAAAAAAAATCAAATATTACTATCAAATAATTAAGAAAGACTTGAAAAAGTGAAATATTGATGTGAAATAATTCAGAAACGATATGAAAAAAGTCAAATAATGTTGCAAAATATTGACTGCGATCCAATGCCAATAGAATTGACCAAGAATGTGAATCTGTTCTGATTCACAGATGCTGTCTTTAGACAGAATTCAATGTATCATGAATTTGCAATGATCGTTTCTGCGATCTCAGGCGCCAATTGAAATTGGTTCTTTCCGTCCGTTGTTCTGTTACCATTCGTCTGGCATAACAGTTACCCGGAACATCGGTACTCGAACTCAGGCCGTTTACTTTTCTGGTGCTTCTTCTCCTCCATGAATTATACTCGTATCGAGATTCTCCAACTTCCTCACACGCCATAACTCGCAAACCCTGAGTAGGCGATCCGCCAATCGCTGTAGCCACGCTCCGACTATTGTGAAGAAAAACGAAACCCTCCCTTGTCTCGACTTCGGAGAACGTTTCACTGCCCCAATCAACGTTCCTATGAATCCCAAAATCGGTAACCGGCCGTTGCAGCGTCTGTCCAAGTTCTGAACTAGTACTTGGTACCGAAAACTTGACTCGATCATCAAAAACGACGTTTCTCAACGACTTGCAGTCGGACATTCTGATCACACGATACCCACGACTGGCTGATGAATCGTAACGAGTCGACACGTGACACCGGGCTTCGTCCCGCTGGATTAAGCTGGTCACCTCAAAGGCGAATGTCTCTCGAGACACGTTGAGGTTCGCGTGTCTGGACACCGTCTCGTACAAGCAATTATTATCAAATTCGGCATTTCCCTCGATTCGATAGAGTTTGAAACGATTATCGATCAGCTCAAGCTCTACTACCTGCGATGACGACGACGATGTGCGATTTTCTCCTTTCACGACTATCGTCAGTCCCTCGATTCCCGACACCCTGCGCACCGCCTCGGTGCATGCTTCGATGCAGGATGCGTCCATCGGCACGTTTTCCCTGACCGCTGATAATATTTCAGAGTCGCTCTTCTTGGCCACCAGCTTCTCGAGGCTGTTGTGATACTCGACGACCTGGCATTCCGCGACCCCGTTAACGTCGACGGTCTTGCAATTCTTCTGATTCTCGCAGTACTCTCGCCTCCGCTCTTCGAGACTCTCGTCGGTCCGAAACGTGTTCGACGATCTGTATCCTTTCTCGATTATTTTCTCACACCGTTTTACGATCTTGCCGATACCCTCGTCCAGCAGAGGCCTGACCACGTGTCGCTCCATCATTTCTCCCGCCTTATCGCATACCAGCGAGTTCCATCGTTCGATTACTTCCGTCTTGAATCTTTGACAGTCCGCAATCTCTTCGGGAGTTTCCACCCGCGCGTTTTCTCCCTCGTGTGTTCGCATCGCGTTTCTCAATCTCGTCTGCAAACTGTTCAAAAGATTTCCAGTAATGTTTCTTATGTCCACGAGGTGGGCCACTTTCTCTGCCCACGGTAGCGCGGCTAATATCGAGTTGATCGTTTTAGCCACTAGGTTGTACAAGTTTTTACCGGCCGTCGAGACTTTTCCAATTTCATTATTCACAACTTGACATACGGTCGCCATACACTTAGAAACCGCGGGTAAATATCTAGCTATGAGACTCTTCTCGTTTAGCGAACTCTCGGTCAGTTCGTTAACGATCCTCATCGCCCTGTCTCTCCCCAATGCTCGATAAATGTTCTCCAAGCTCTCGCCTATCCCGGATTCGCTTATCTTATTCCTGATGTTAGAAATAAGGCAGGAGCTCAAACGGTTGCTTACGGTTCTAGCGAAATTCTGAACCAGCGCATCGATTCCGGTGTAAGACAGTCCGATAACCGCCGCATTCGCGACTTTCGATAAGACGATCTTACCCACCGCCATCGCTACCGTCTTCGCACCAACTTCTGCAATCATTTCAGAACCCATGGCGAGTGCGGTACTGCCCAGAGCAACGCCGTTCAACAAGAGGGGTCCCAAACCAGCTGTAGCAACGGTCAACGTCATACTTTGAAGCTTGTGTTGACGGTAAGCTTTCCAACTAAAGTGACCCGTCCTGTATGAGCCAAATGCAAAAATGATATCTCCGATTCCTTCACCGATGAAACCGGCAGCTGCGTTGGTAAGCAAACCTCCGGACAAGACCTCCATCGCCGCACCTATGGCTACTTGGGCTATTCCCATCGCCACGGTTATTGCGATGTTTACATTAGTCTTCCAGGACCATTTTTTCTCCTCTAAGATTATAACTTTGTCCAAGCTATTGAGAGTGAAGGTAGTGATTTCTTCCAAGTGCGTGGAACCATCGAGTCCGTTATATTTGGTCAGATCTTTCAGACCGGCGTCGGGAATGTCCAGTGTTTGTAACGGACTTTTTGACTCTTCGAAAACTTGGATCACATGTTCGATGGAAGATTGTTCAGCAAGTTTCAAACGATCGTCGAAAATTTGCTCGATTCGATTTTTCAACGTCGTGAAAAGAGTTAGTGATTCTCTTTTCGTTGGGACGTTGATCGTGTACCTGGTACCGAGGATCTCGACGAGACACTTGTCGACTTTATCGTTATCGTTGTTAACGCGGAGCCATTTCTTTTCTACCAGATGTCCGCAGAGCTCAGATGCTTCTGTCGAGTTCAAATTGAGTCCATACTCAGACATTACGGCTGCTAGACCAGATTCACTCAATTTGCGGTTGAAAATTTTGCGCAATTCGCTGCCCAGATCATCGAACCTTTCACCAAACTCGACAGGTTTGATAATTCTCTGATCCAACAATTGGCAAATTATTCTGCTGTGCGGGTGGCTCGTGAGTCTCGGATTAACTGGTTCTGAGATTCCACTTTTTAGCTTGTTTATAATTTTATCGAGACGAATTCTGTACGTGAAATGAAATGAGAGTAATTTTCTAACAGGATTTTGATAAACGGGGTAGGATGGAAGCTCGATCAGCTGAATATTGTCACTCGAAATTCCTAACCGGTATATATCCTCCGACGAAATATCTTTTCGAAGAATATTCCGCCGAACAAGTTCTGCAAAAATTAGTTGAGCGTCATCTTCCGGTATTTTCGACGTGGCAAAATCGTTCGGAGTAATAGAATCGTAACGTGCCAAAGGGGTGGAGGATATTTCACCCGAATCTACGAGTACTCTACTGTTTTCTGAAAATACCCCTTTCTCTATCAGATATTCGTATCCTCGTTTGGTAGCAGTCATCAAATTTTGAAGATGAATTTTTTCGACCACCATACGGTCCGGTGCCGTCACACTTTCCACAGCGTACAGGAAGATTTCATTCGCATTCTGTTGACGCAATTCGACGTTGGCGATTACTTGACGAATTTTTATCAGCAGCCAAGAATCAAGTTCTTCCAGCTTTCTAACGTCGATAACGACATAGTTGACTTGGTCGAAAAAGATACGGTGATTGATCAACAGTTTCCAAAAGTCTTCCCTACTGGGCATCTTCAAGTTGCTCTTCAACTCTGTGAGAACATGTTTTTCGTCGATTTCTCTGCCCCTGATCGAAGAGATGAAGTTTTTCAGCTCGTCAACCGATACACCATAGCCTAGATCGATCTTTTCCCACGTATCTTCGGTTATATTAATTTCAATCTTGGGCTTTTTCAGAATACCATTGGCGAGCAATTTTCTGTAGAGAACTTCGGAGAGATTTTGGCTGACGAATGAATTGAAAAACGATTCCGGAGTCACGGGTTTGTCGTAAATGTCGTCTACCGATTGTGAGAACAAGCAGTAGAGGTGGCTCAATTTCCTCTGCTGTTCGGCGTAAGTGTCGATCTGTACGATGTTCCGTTTTTCGGTGTATTTTTTTATCTCCTCCACAACGATCCCTGCGCTGATCGAAAATTTACTGTGCTCGTCGAAGAGTCTCGCAGCCTCTAGCAATTCAGTCTTGATGTTTCTCAATGCCTGTTCTCGCGACGACTGATCCAAGTCTCTTATCATCGCAAACGCTTTGTAGTAACGACCAGCCTCGCAGAATGTCGGCTCCAATTCGATAACTCTGTCGAAGAGTTCGATGGCTTTGCCATATTCACCTTTTTGACAATATAATTTGCCAATATCAACCATTCGAATGGGCTGATCTTGAACCCCGTCGATATTGAAATTCCGAAACTGTGAGACGAATTCGTCCAACGACGCTTCCAGCCTCCGTCTGCTGTCTTCGTCGGCTGTATCCTTGATGGACTTGTTACTTTCATCCAACCAGAAAGCCCACTTGTCCAAACAAGTTCGTAACAACATTTGAATCACTTGGGCGTCTTCGTCCCTGGCTGTGAGAGTCTTGTTAAGATCCTTAGACGCTTTTTGGAAACTCTCGAAGCATTTCTCTTCGGTGATTATATGGGTCTCGTAGTATTCTTTCAGAACCGATACTCTCTGAGACTCTGCAAGGTCGCGGTCTTTCATCAAATCGAATATGTTCGTACCACTCGAACTGACGATGATCAGTCGTCCCGATCCTTCGTCACCTTTCCGTGCTGCTCGTCCGAGTGCTTGCTCCAATAGCCTCTGGTTGTCGGGTAAGTATGTGAGGATAACGTGGAGTCCACCCACTTTCTTCAATCCTCTTGTAATTTTCAAATCGGTACCTCGACCACATAAATTTGTCGAAATAATGATCTCGCCCTGGCCCAACTCGTTCTTGCCCTGAGCTACGGCGAACTCTTCGTGATCCCGTGTGTAGAGGTGGACATTTTTTGCGGGGACGCCGCCTCTTTTCAAAAATTCGTTGTTCAACGATCCGGCCGCCTGGATGGTTTCGCATATGATCAGAACCGACCTCTTGTCTTCTCTCGCGACCTTTATCGATTCCTTGTAAATTTCGTCGGTCCATTTACTCTCATTGGAGCAAATAATTGGCGGTTTTTCGACGAATCGTTTGGACTTTGATGTGGGAATGGTTACGAAATCGGCACCGTGTATTTCGTTAAGTAAATCTCTGTCTCGTTTCGATCCCAGGGTTCCCGTCAGTCCGTACAAGACGCGATATTTTTTCAAATACGATACGTTGGAAACGAAGACAGCCTTCAAACTCTGCATGGACAACTTGCATCCGTGTTTTAACTGCAAAAATTGATGCAGTGCTTCTTCCCATTCCGAATTTGGCTGATCCGTTCCGGTGTCTCTGTCCACTATTATAATACGAGGATCACGATCTCTAGCTGTTCCGGTACTGTCAACGTCGATTCTGTAGTCATGATCCGGTTGCATCGCTGATGCCGTTATAGCGCTTTTTATCCAGGTATCCAAATGCAGTTCGACGAATGGTTTCAGGTGATTCGGAACCCGCGTGTACCTGGCTCTCTTCATACGTTCCTCTAATATGAAGAACAGACGGTTCGCGTGACGACTGGAGTTTGGTGAATGTATGTTCCTCAGTTCCCGACGGGAGATCTTCTTCTTCAGCAACTTGCCACCTTCATCGACTATCCCAGAGTCGACGAGGCCTCTCCACATACGATTCACTACCTGCTCGTCCATCCCAGGATCGATTTTACGTAAATGTTCCTTTTTCAACAAACCATACATGTCGTTCATCACGGATTCTTTTATCGCCTCAACGTCAAAAATGTGAGAATAGTCAGCCGGATTCGCGGTTCGTCTGCTCACCAGCTGCCAGATGTACAAATAAATTGATTCCAGTTTGTCCAGTCCTGCGATGTCGTGGGATAGGTAGAGCATGTTGTTACCTTTGTCCAGCAGCATGCTGTCAACTTCGTCGACGATTACGGACACATTTTCGAGTTTACAGTCCCCCATGATATTCCTTCCGTAAAATGTATCGAGCAAGTAGTCGCGCTGGAAGCTTGACAGGTTGCCGTAAACGACGTCGGAACTCGAATAAACCGCTTTTCTCTCGTCGATATTTTCGCTGCAGTTGTTGCCTACGCTTATACCGAAAGCGCGATAGATGTCCAGATTCTCTTCGGCGTCGCGGATCGCCAAGACGGACGAGCTGGTTATCACGTGCACCTTCTCTCCCATCAAAGATTTTATTATCGCCGCGGATACCACGATCAGAGTTTTTCCCTCCCCGGTCGACACCTGGACCAGAGTGTTTCGCTCGTTTGTGAGAAGCGCCAGGATGGCCAGCTTCTGAGTATCCCGAAGTTTGAACCCCTTTTTTGACTCTATCACCTTGTCCACGACACTGAGCAATATATCGGCGCGAGTCTCCTCGAGGAACTCCTTCCTCTCGCTATCGCTGATCCCGGCAAGATAATTTTTCGAATACTTGCGAAATATCACGCGGTAGTACAGCGTTCGGGGGTCAGTCTCTCTTCCGGTATCAAATTCCTTTTTGCAAATCAGTCGCACCAAGGCTTCCGTTCCCGACACACCGTCAAAATCTGCACGATTAGAATAATTGACATTGTCCTTGACCCACTCGACCAGGCGCTTCATGCTCCCAGGAATTTCGCCCCTCGCTATACGCATCGTATTTTCAATATCCGGTAAACGATCGAGGATGTTTCTAGAAGTGTTCCCATTGCTCTTGATCAGCTCGACCAAACGTGACACGTCCCGGTCTAGTCTGTCAACGGACGTATCGTCCATTTCCTTGATCCACGCGTCGACGGAAGGATTCGCGGCAAGAGATTCCACCTCTTTCTCACTCAGATTCCAATTTCTATTGCAGAAATTGGTCAGAGTATCGAGGACCTTTTCGAGAGGTGGAGCCTTGCCTACCAATGTCTCTATAAACTTGGATACCACATGGGTACCGAAGATGTTCTCCATCGATAAGAGGTAGTAAGAGGCTCCGGATAGTGTCTGACCGTTATCGGCATTCGACAATGGCGACAGTTTGTGTGTCCAGTAATTTTCCTTCATGGCACAAGGCCAGTCTGATAATTCCATGCCGTCGAGGTTTACCATCTCGTTCGGTATGCTGCTGAGTAGAGTCAGAATGTCTTCGATGATTTTCGCGTCAATCGAACCGTTCGGCTTGGCCAGATTGAGCTTCGATTTGAACAGGGCCAAAATGTTCTTATCCGTTACTTTCGACAGATAATCTCTCCACTTTGGCTTATCAGAAATTTGTTTCTTCAAATGATCCTCAATTTGTAGCAGGATCAATTCGTCCGTCCAATTTCTTTGAGGACAAGCCGCGATTATCCAACCGATGATGTCAAGATTATTCTTATCCTCGATAACGGATGACATGATTGAATTAACGAGAGAGCACAATTCTTGGTAAGACACGTGCTTTCCGTCGTTTGAAAACCGCTTGAGGATATGATGCAAGATGTGATGCTTTCCGACATATCGCGGCGATATATTCATCAAGCGTTCCTTAAACTGGATTCTTTCTTCCGGGGAAGAAAAGTGTTTTATAATTTCAGTAATCGCTTGATCTTCGCTGAGACCGTCGTAATAAAACTGTTGATCATCCTTATCGAGATCTTCATGAAGTAGAAAAGTTTCTGTCTCAAAATAATGATCGATTTCTCTTTTTTCTTTGAGTCTTGCCATCCTTGTGAGAATCTTTGAATAAATTTCACCAATTGTCGCGCGTTCGTTCTCCAATTTTAAAAAATCTTCATCGATTCCCAATTGTTTTAGTTTTGAGTTTCGATCTCCACCGGAAATATTGACCACTCGATCGATCGACGCGTTGTGATTACCGATCAAACGGTATCCGTTACTCTTATCTTGCGAATAAAATCTGATATTCACTTCGAATAGATGAGCCAGTAGTTCTCTATAGCTCTCCGACGACGGACCGTTTTCACGGATATCCTCGTAATAGGCTCTCAGAAAATCTCGGTCCTCGCAGCATCTGCTCCAGTCATAAGTCTGCTCGAGTTGTTTGTTGAAACATCTGTACCTCACATTGAGGGATTTTTGTTTCACTATCTCCCTGTTAAGCTGGAATCTGATTGCTTCGTCCTCGTTCCGTTTACGCCAGAGAGCATATATTTCCGGGTGTTGTTTGAGCTCGTTGACCAACGGTTCCAACAATATATTCAAATCGTGCAATTGTTTTTTCAAAAACTCTCCATACTCCTCGTAGTACCTCGAAGTTCCCGACCCGATAACGAACGACCTGACGGATCGTCGCAAAGCCTCGTTATCTGCGATCTCTGAAATATTATCTTCGACAAATTTACGTACTTTCTCACGGTGCTCGACCCTGTTTGCGCCCAAATATTGATCCAAAGTTCCCAAGACATTGTGGGCAATCTCTCCGGTATTGTTATCGATCGCTACCAAGTACCTAGACGCCCGTTTTGCCGATATCTTTGCTCCGTTATCCGTATCCATACCCAGGAGGAACGCGTGCTTCGAGATTTCTCTCAGCACGGCTGATCTGTACTTTTCAGTGAATAGCTCCTGCCAATTTTTCGCCACGGCTGACCCCTCGACTAGTTCGAAGATCCGAGTGAGCTCGGAAACCGAGAGTTCCGAATTCTTGAAGCAACTGTCGGCGTCCACTCCGTCGGTGCTGGTCAACTCGACGATCATTCGTCCGATGTCTGGTTTACTGGTGGATCCCGAAGAAGTATCAGCAGCATTTTTACCCCTACGAGAGTTTATCCTGATTCGGTCAGCGGCAGCGACGATGTGTCTGACCCTAAGATCCGTGCTGACCTCTTCTTCCTGCTGCGAGTTATCGTTCATCGCTTGTACGGCACGTTCGATAACGTTGTCCATGTTCGATGAGACATTTATATCGAAGGATTTGAAGCACCGCGAATATCTGGCGAGAATTTGTCCGCGAGAAATGCTCTTCTTCTTTGTTGCTACCGCCTGATCTTGCGGCTTCCGGTCCCTCTTCGTATCCGCACGCTGCTGATACTCTTCCCTCTTCTTCGCCTCCAACGGACGGGATGTCAGCTCCGCGTATTCGCCTCGGTAAGGACACCACACCGAGAATCCAGGGGCACTCATCCAGCTCGAATCGTGGTACTTTATCCGAAGCCTGCTGTTCTCGTCCCTGCCGCTGAACTCGTGCGATGACCACGTAGAGTAATCCGTGTAACCGATGTCCCAACCGTTCTTCCCGGGTTTACCGTGAAGACCGCCGATTCCAGGGTCTCCATCGGCTCCCTGATTCCCGTAAGTCGTCACATTTCGATAGACTATCTCCCCGCCGCTACCACCTTCGCCGCCTTTTCCGCACTCGCCACCCGTTTTCGGGGCCTGGCCCGGAGACCCCTGGCAAAGTAGAAGAGCCTGACGATTCGTGACCCATCCTCCACCGGCGTAAGAAAACGTTATTTCGTTCCGCTGCCTCGTCTCGACTTTAACGAACATGTCATTCGAGTCGGACCAATTTAGTTTCGTCACTTCCGTCGACTCTATGATACTCTGATTAATATTTTCAAGACATTTTCTTCGTAGGTCCAACAGTTTTACAGGCGAAGGGAATTTATCAACCAGTTGACTCGCCCCGACGCCTTCGCCGTCGCGACCGTCTTCACCGTCTCCTCCGTCCTGGCCTCTGCTACCTTTTCCACCGTTCGAAAGGATCCTCAAGTTGTCCGGGTCTGTCACCTCGTCTGCCTCGATGAAGACGTTTCCGCCACTCTCTCCCGCGTGACCGTCGTTTCCCGGTTCCCCGTTACCGTCCGGACCGGTTCCGGCGTTGCTGGTGTAACGGTGACCGCTGTCCCTCCCGGAAAGGTTCCAGGTCACATTTCCGTGGATTTTAATCGTCTTTGAGATAACGACGACGTTTCTACCGTGCCAGACGTCGTTGCCGAGGTCAGCGTCGACGTGGACGATCTCGCCTCCGACGATTCTGACCTCATCGGCGTCTCCTCGGGCTTCTAACGATTCGAGGATCTCGCCGAGGACTATGATCTGACCCGTAGCCTCGATCACCGATCGACCGTCGAGATTGTTTTTCGATATTTCTACAGGTTTGACGTAAGCCGCGATCACGCCTCTCGAGGTCTTCGATAAAAACGGACGATTCTCCCGCCCCAGGACCTCGGCAGCTTCCTTGAGATCCTCGAGGTTATCTTTCGACGATTTTTCAACATTTTTTAGAAGCTCGACGAGCGTCAAATCGTTGGAACAAAATTTTCGGAGTTCAAGATCGTCGATAATCTCGCCGATTTTCGACGATCCACGCATCAAATTAACGAAAACTTCGAGGAAATAAGATTCCGCTCTGAAATCTTGGCTTTTTTGCAACACAAAATTTAGACAAACCCTTTTGAACTTTTTTATCAGTTTTTTTTCGCGATTTTTGTCGATCAAAAATCGATTATTCGCGATTATCTTGTAATATTCAGACTCTCGTTGGGCTTCGGGTACGTGGTTCAAGTCTTCGGTCGCTACGACGGAGTCGAGAAGGTCTTCGAGACCCTCGGGGTCATTTTTTTCCTCGTAATTTAATTTCAACAATCTATCGATATCTTCGAACCAAAATTCTTCACAGCAGTCGATGTATTGTCTATCGATGAAAGCGCGGTCCACGTGGCTGATACTAATATCGAAATTACTTTTCGAAAAACATTTACGAAGAACCACGGCCAGGTCATAGACGCTTGTGAAAATTAGAAGCAAGAGATTCCACAGTAAAACAAGCGTCGATAATATCCCGTCGCACGATACAAAGTTTATACCCGATATTTGTTCGACGATGGATACAATGTCTCTCCAATCTTTGCTCAAAATGTCTTCGGCCGCGGTCACGCCGCTTCTGTGATTCTCCAATTCCCTCTTCACTATACGAGTCACGCGATTCACGTCGGGTCTAGATTCTCTGATTTCGGATTTTATCAGGTCTAAAACGAGACGTTCTTCCTCATCCGGGAGATTCATCGTGCGATACGATTTTTAAAAACGATTTAGGAAATTTTTACTGATTTTTCTATACTCACCATTTGATGATTCTTGAATCTTTATTCCTTTGATTTTCTGCAACAAAATCCACCCAATGTTAACGAACGCACGATTTTCTGCTAATTATAATTAATTATTTCACTCAATGTTCAGTTTTTTTGCTTTTTTTTCAAATTATTGTTCTTTGACAATTTGACACTGTTTAATGAACGCACTTTAATTAATTATTTGAGAAGACTTTGGTGAAGAAGATAGTGAAAATTTTCATTTTGTTAATTGATAATAATCAAAAGACAGAGATTCGAGAATCTTTCGAAACTGGTCAAGCGACGCGCTCAAACTCACAACTCGAACTGATTGTGAGTTTGAAAGTCAGTAGCGTCGCGTGGGTATTGGGCCTGACGTCGGAAATAGTTTGAGTAGATGGCAGCACGGTCCGAGGAAGATTTCGCTATATATAATTCGCATTGTATTCTTGCAATTCAAATTATTTCGCTATAATTGGAATTAATTTTTTTTTCCGAAATTTGAATTTCAACAAAATCAATGATTGAATTTTCAAATTTATCTTATCTTTTAGTTAAGCACGCGTACTAATATTCCCTTGAATTTTGTTTAAAAAAAAGAAAAAAAAGTATATCCCAATTATTTTTTTCGAGTAAATTAATCAATCAAATTTGAAATAAAGAACAACGCAACGTAAAATTTCGCAAGAACCTCTGATAGAAGAGTGAATAAAATCGCAGTGGAAATTGTTATCGTTTCCGGAATCCGGAGGATTCGGAGATCGGAGAGAATAAAAAAAGAACAAAAAAAAAAAAAGGAACCGGGATATATTTCAATTTTATCTCTATCTTTCGAAATCAATTTTAGATTCCACCTTCGGTATCATGTCATATATTATCGGGGATAAAAAAGGGCGGCGGGAAGTCGTAAAAAAAAAAAAAAAAACAGGGACTGCAGAAATTTTTCAGTACAAATATTTTCCTATAAATTCTTCTCTTTTTCTTTATCATCGTAGGTGATGGTCGATTTTTAATCAGCTTCGGTTTAAATTTTGGAGCCATGGCACGTCATTGAGAGAAAATTTTTGTCTATTTATTTTCTCGATTTGAGTCAGTTATAAATAATTTAGTTAATTTGAAGAATCGAGATATTGGGGTTTTTTTCTTAGTCAGTTTAATTACGCAGTTTTTAAGCATGTCATTTTTTAAATAATAAATTTTTTATATAAAAAAAAAACGGTTTTTTATAACCAGTTTGATAAATTTTTAATTATTGTGTCCAATTTCATTGAATCAAAAAATATGAGAATCGGAGTTTCTTCAACTCGTTCAGCTCAAAACAGAAAATGACTGATTTTGAAAAATTTGTCTTCCAAAATAACGATACAATAATTTTTTTTTAAATCCACGCACATTACAATCTGGAATATTTCCTCAATGTCTTCGAATTAATCTTTTATTCAAAATTTTGCGATCCATGTCTACTTTTCTTCTCTCTCTTTGTGTTCTTATCTTCTTATCTTATATCACCGTGAATAAAACCGTGCCTGGTGTCAAAGACCGAGAATGAAAGATAAAAAGTATAAAGAAAGAAGGAAGGAATAAAAAAAAAATTGGGATAAGACCGGGAATGAAGGCCCTGATACTATTCCAGAACAAATTCAAACTTCCCAAACTCTAACGAAAAACTTAGTTTTTTTTTTTTTTTGCCTCTTCGACGTAAGAGAAAATTTGATTTTCGAATTATCTCCTGGTGTTTCTTTTTTTCTTTTTGCTTCCTGTCAGTATAACTTTCTCTGCGGAGCTTTATACTGCTGATTGGCACAAGCCTAGCCTCTTTTCTCAGGGTTAAACTCAAACAATTCACTTTCTTTTCTTTTTTTTTCCCCCTTCTTTTTGGTGCTCAAGATTTTCTCAACTGATTTCCAAGAAAGTTTTATACAGATTTTCCATCCAGGACGATTGCCTGATTAATATAAAAAAGTATCTTAATTCTGTCCTATTATAAAAGCCTATAAAAATTCTCTGTTCTTCAATTTCGCATATTTGATAATTAATTTATCAAATTTTATCTGAGCTTTTCAATTTTTTTTTTTTTCGTCAAAAGCATCTAAGAGATAAAAAGTAATTGAAAATCGCATAGAATCTGACACAATTTTAGAAAACTACGATCAAATTTGAAATTTTTTTTTTATTTCGATGATCAGATAAAATTGAAAAAAAAATTCTATCTAATTTAATCTGAATAATTAACGATAAGGATAATTAACGAGGCTAAATTAACCCCAGTGTGAATATCGGTTTCTGGTTTACAAACGCATTGGTGTACTCGATCCTTTGGATGCAGGGTGTAGAATGCGTATCCAGATCGTTCGTAAGCCGCGGTATAAACTCCCTGCTGCAGCTGCAATGGCTTCATTGCAGCTATCAATGAGCATGAACGCAATCGGTTTGAAACGGTACACTCTACTACGATTTGAGCGGACGTAGGTACCGCTATCTACTGCAATGTAGGTACATACAAGCTGATACGATTACAAAATAAAACATTGAAACAAAAAAAGAAAAAAAAAAAAAAAAAACAGGAAACACGATACGCACATCGTTGCGATACCACAAGAGTCTGAACAATTTCGCCTCACTTTACCAATGCAATTTTTTTTTCATTTGACGGAAATGAATTGATTAGATTATCCACAAAAAATCATTAAAGTCTAGATAAGCCGATTTTCGATTCGATCTGTTCTTTTATTTTCACTCTATTTCGCAAGAAATCAAATGATAGACAAATTATTATTATGCAAAAGTGGCGAAATTCTGTTTAATTTGTTCAAATTAAACAAAAAGTATTGAATTTTTTTTCATACATAAACTGTAATTAAATAGTGAATAATAATCGAGTGATTATCATGGATCGAGAAATTGAGTTCGATCGAATGAATCAACTTGAATTAATTGGAGTGCCAAAAATTATCGCTTTTCACCACTTTCCGCGGCTACTGTAAATCGAATTTTCAGTGTTTCCTTCATATTTCCATAAATTTTTTATTTCGAATTTGAAAAATAGAGAAGCAAAAAGAAAACAAAATGTATCAAAATTTTGGAGTAAAGTTTGTCTAATATGCTGAAAAAAAAAAAATTGATCAAATTTAAACGAATCTAATAAAAATTTATCAGACTTCGTTAAACGATATAAAATCACTCAATTCAGTCAAATTATGATCAGATTGGACAATTTTTTTTTCTCCAGATTCGATATTCTATAAAAATAATCGATGTACAATTTTTTATTCAACGAACAAAAAGAAAGAAAGAAAAATAATGTTCCAATCAATTTCTTCTTCCAATCAATGGAACCATTTATATAATCGTCGATATCGATTCATCGATAAATGTCAGAAGTTTTGTGATACGGAAACCAGCGAATATAATAACCGTCACAACGCATCTCGCAGGTATAACCATACGTTAAACTGGCGAATTCATCCCCCGAGGCGAGGGGTTTACGGTTCTCTATGAACATAACCGAACACACACGCATCGTGGGTGCAACTAAATCCGTTGATATTTGCACAGTATTAGCGACTGGACGGTAGACGGATGTCGGATGCAGCGCGAGCTGTAAGTAAAGCTGAATGATATACGAGGAGTTAATATCTCTCCGCATGTAGACCGGAGGCTCCAAACGTGCCAAATTTAAGTGGAGTTTAGGCGTTTAATAATAAACCAGAGAGAACCTCCACATTTTGGCTCATTTTACTTTCCTCTCTCGTCAAACGATAAAAAAAAAAAAAAAAATTGAGCTTGTTTCTCCGATGTTCAACAGCTTTTTGGTTCGCTTCTCTCTTTGGAGGAATTCAACGAATTCTCCATACTCTAAAAATCATTAATATCTCATCCGAAGTTCATTATACAGATCGAAAAATGGACTCATTTTCTTCAGAAAGCAATTCTTCATCGCGTGAATGAGGGAAACTGAGGAAAAAAAATCCTGTGATAAGTTACGGTCAGTTATCGCCAATTCAGCGACAATCTAGTCACTATTTTTCTGATAACTTGGTCGAAAATTTTTTTTTGTTCAACTTCCCTCATTCATACGATGAAGGATTGCTCTCTGAAAAGATTGAGATGTCCCTTACGACAAGTGATTTTTGAAAAAGTCCATTTTTTGATGTCCAATGAACTTTGGATAAGACATCAATGATTTTTTAAGCATGGAGATAAGATTCTATTCTATGAGTTCGATGATACGACGAAGGTTAATTCTAGACCCATGGCAGCTGCGAACAGCGAACAAAGAGTCCACCAATTTACCTGGGTAAAGTCCTATGGCAAACCCCATTGTTCTACTTTCCTCGAGTCCTGAACCGCACATTTGGTGACCAACTGTGCCATTATAAAAGGTAACTTTCAAATTCATTTGATAATCTTTTGACAATAACCATTGTCTTTCCATTGTTTCGCTCACGTTCAACTTAGTAGAATCGTAAAACTATTCCTTGTACTCTTCTTTTGAGAATCCGATCCGTTGGAAAAACCTAATTCCACCCTTAACATCCCTTTTTCAATTACTTACCTGACCTGGAGGATTCGCAAAATCTCACAATTAAACTTCAACACACCAAATTTCTTATTTTTTTTACACCTTTCAGATTTTTTATACCTTTTTTTAATAGCTTTCCCGCCCTGGGCTGTACGACATGTTTTTTGGAAACCGAAACATAGTTCAGGAAAAAAATAGCCAGCAGTCTCTGTGGCCGATGCTTCTTGAAGCCACTCTAAGGGTGGAGAGAAGATCGTCGTAAAAACAACGTTTTCCAAGTCATGGATAATACCTGGGGCATTTTACGCGTGTTCAAGTACCCCTCGTGCCCTGGCTGGGTGCCGGCGTGGCGTACAATAACATTTTATTGCCTGCGGTACACAGGAAACTGACTATTTCACGGTAACTTGTTTACAAGTCGCTACGTTTTCGCATCAGGGAACGAGAAATTTAACGGCTTTTTGCTGCGAACAAGATCGTTTAGTCATTCCCGTTTTTGACTCTGATGTGAGAGACGCGTCGAAAATAGGCACCGGAAGCCATCCTCCGGTATTTGTTAATTAAATAGCTGCTAGAATGTAAGGTACTTCAGAGCTCGTGTATCGTCTCTCGCTCATTACCTCTGTACGATGTCGGTTTGTCCAGTGCAACGAAGGGTGATACTGCACAAAGCCAACGGAGGACGGAATTCCTTCACGATACGGAAGCACACGTTTTCGCTTCGGATAACATGATCAGAGACTGAGTTGGCTCTAGACGAACGTAACTCTGGACTGTGTCTAGTTCAGTCGAATTGTATCAAAGAATAGGGACTTTTATCTTGACATAGGATCGAAAGGAGTAAAAGTCCTGACCTCCAACTGGATGCGAGAATTCAGTTTTTTCATCATATCTCGACAACCGTTGATCCTATCGTCGTGGAGGTTATTATAAAAAATGAAGCCTACTAAATTCTCGACAACAAAGGTTCGGTACATTTTTCTCGTATCTTTGATAGTTTTTCTCTAATACACAGGTGAATACGTACGTAATTCTGCAGCCTTTTGCGGGAAATACAAATATCGATACATTCAGCCCTGTATTACACAGAAACTATTGAAGATATGGAAAAAATGTACTCAACGTTTCTTGTAGAAAATTTAATCAGCTTTATTTTTTATAATAACCTCCGCGACGATAGAACCGATGGTTGTTGAGATACGACGAAAAAACTAAACTCGAGCACCTTTCTCGGCATAAAACCTTGTGAGAATTATGAACGTATTCACCGATGTATTAGAGAAAAACTATTGAAGATATGAAAAAAACGTACTAAACCTTTGTTGTAGATAATTTAGCAAGCTTCATCTTTTATAATAACCTTTGTGGGGATAGGATCAATGGTTGTCGAGATATGATAAAAAAAACTGAATTCGAGCACCTTAAGATAAGGTGTACACGAATTTACAGATCTTTACTGATTAATTCGTCTATTTTTGATACTTTGACTGGACTAATCGTTGAGTCGACGAACTTGCTCCGAAGAAACTCATGTGTATACAGAAAAACTGGCCACCCTGCTATACCAAAACACAGTAGCTGGCCAGTTTCCCTAAAAAAATCGTGTACGCAACTGAAGGTCAAAGATTCTATCGATCGATTGCTAACTTCGACGTCCCTGCCTCACATCCAAGAATACGTGTCGAAAAGTCAATTTCTCACACCTCTTCTATGAGTAGATATAAATTCCTGCTGGTTCCAATAATTTCCCTCGGGAGTACTGACGCGTCGCTAGACAAAGTTTTCATATCTTCGATCCACTCTTTCAACCCTTCCGCTGTTTAGCTTCTTTCGACGCGGTCTCGGCACCGTTTTAAAATTTCATACTAATTTCCTCCCCATTGAAATTTCAATCATTAATCCGCCGGCTGCTCGAACGCCGAGGTTTCCCCGGGGAATTGACACCTCTGGGCAGGCGGAGATTACCTCTAAGCGGAGCGATGATCCCTCGAGTGCCCGGGGTTGACGATCCGATCGGGCGTCGCGACTGTGTCTGTGTAAATATTTGCCGAAGAAACGGATCAAGGTCTGACGGATGGGACTGACTCACAATCAGTGCCTGAGCTCCCAGCTGTGTCTATTTTTTCAGGATAAATTGTCGAAAAGGCGCAAGTGCTGCGAGTTAGTGAAAAATAAATGCAAGATTGACGGAATGGACGCCGAGGAAGATCAATTATTCGCGTAACTGATCGCGTACCGGGTTAAGCTGAGTCTGGTTCTCTTCGGCATCGAACCCCGTCACGTTTCTTCGGTCAATATTAACAAATGATCGGTACAGTAAGACCAGCTTTCGGCCCAGACGTGACTCGCATTTATCATCGGTGATACTCTAGGAGAGGAGTGGATGCAATTTATAGACTTTTCAGCACTGCATATGGACTGGGTAACGAGAAGCGAGGGATTTGATACGGGAAATTGCGTACATCAGAATTCAGAGGGACTTCATGATAGTCCAGCCTGCAGATTAGAAAAAGCAATCAGTAAAGATCTATAAATTGGTGCGAGAACTCAGTTTTGTCATCATATCTCGACAACCGTTGATCCTATCGTCGCGGAGGTGATTATAAAAAATGAAGCTTGTTGAATTCTCTACAAAAAAAGGTTGAATACGTTTTTTTCATATCTTCAATAGTTTTTGGGTAATACAAGGCTGAGAGTATCGATATTTGTATAGAGCCTTGTGCAAATTATGAACGTATTCACCGATGTATTAGAGAAAAACTATCAAAGATACGAGAAAAATGTATTGAACCTTTGTTGTAGAGAATTTAACAAGCTTCATTTTTTATTCTACCTCCGCGACGATAAGATCAACGGTTGTCGAGATATGATGAAAAAACTGAAATCGAGAACCTTTCTCGCCAGAAAACCTTGTGAGAATTATCAACGTGTTCACCGATGTATTAGAGAAAAACTATCACAGATACGAGAAAAATGTATTGAACCTTTGTTGTAGATAATTTAGTAAGCTTCATTTTTTATAATGACCTCCGCGACGATAAGATCAACGGTTGTCGAGATATGATAACAAAAACTGAATCCCCGCACCTCAGATTCAAGATCTCGGATCAACCCGGCCAGTTAGAGGTCAGGACTCTTAGTCCTTTCGATACTGTGTCAAGATAGAAGTCTCTACTAATTTATAGATGCTGACTAATTAATTTTCCCATTTGCTGTAACTATGAGATGATTTATTACAGATCATTTGTTACGTGGCTGTGCCGATGTAAGAAATGGTCCAATTAGATTATGTCATCACCACTTCGAGTTTCAGTTCTAATTAACATTTGAATAATTTCATTCAACCCACGTAGGTTTCGATGAAACTGTAAGGCGTTAATAAAATGTGTCCTATAACGATCTGGTTGGCAATTAGTTTAAATGTTACGGCTTGATTCCCACTCCTCTCATTCGTACTGATTAAACTTCCCGCGGTGATATATTAAAACGACTTCGAGTCTTCGAAGCCCGTAATGGTATTGATATTAGTCAAGAAACTTCTCAATTTCGTGGTAGTACATATCTGTGAAGAAAATCGCAATAAAAAGTTGCAACACAACTCCGCGGTAAGTACCGGAGGCAATTCAAACCGGAACGCTTTACACTTGAACGTAGTTGCATCCCCGAGATTTATACTCCGTTTACTTTATACTTTCCTCTCAATTCGATGAAAAATGAGCCGAAAGGAAAACATACGATCAAATACTTGAGGAAAACGTTCTAAATCAATTATATGATCGCATGACTTTGTTTTTAATGATAATTGAGATACTGAGTCGATTTTCAATGGTTTGCGTTTAATTCAATTTTTTTTTTTAAGAGAAAATGAGTCCGAATCCTTTAAATTTTCCGTTTTTCCCAGATTTCCCTGATGAAGTATCCAGAGTCTGCCCTGAAATTCGTCGAGAAAAACTTTTCCGAGAATAATGTCTTTTCGTTGCCCGTATAGATTTAGGTTTAGGTTCGGGTCGAAGGGAAAGTTTGGCAACTTCAGAGTTTCAACCCCGATAATATATACCCATGCATTTTATCCAGGATCCCGGATTCCTTTTAGCTCTGAATTTTCGCCAACACAGAGAAAGGGAGGAAAGGAAAAAAAATGGAAAAATTGTTGGACAATGGGAGCGGGAACCCGCCACACGTTGGGACAGTTGTCTGGGTATACAATTTGAGGATTGAGTTACCCCGAGTAAATTTTCCGTCTTGATTTTCCGCGCGGCGAGAGGTTGCGGCCCGGCTGTCTGGGTATAAGGGTCGCCTTAAAAGCTCGACTTCCTTTATCTTCGTCATTCTCGAACCCCTTCGTCAGCCCTCGGCATCCAACGCCATCCGGTATCTCCCAGAAGGCATTATCTTCAGAGGAAAATTGCTATGATGCGAACGATGCGGCGCCTTTCGACTCCGCACTGGCTTCTAGACTCTGATTCTTTGTACGGATCTTAACAGCTGACACTTTTTTCATCAACAAATAGGTTTATATATATATATATAAGAAAGAATCAGTTACGGTGATATGGCTTCCAGATTAAGACTGAAGACAGGTAATCGAAAAATTCATGTTCATTTTCAAATGAAGTTGATTAACGAATGCGTTATTTCATTTTCCAGGTTTTGAAACTGTTAGAAGTAATTTATTTGGAGGTTTTGATGATTATTTTTTTCACGGCAATTAACAGAGACGAGATAATTTGTACGACCTTTCGTAATTCGTGATTTGATTTAGGGGAAGTTTGCCCGACTTTTTTTTACCCACGTTGTGAATTTTCAGTCTGCAATGTCTAGTTTCAAATAGCAGGATTTAGATCGTTTAATTATTATATAGTTCAAAATTTCCTGACTTTTCTGAGGAAAAAAAAAAAATTCATATGATTCCCTGACGTTGCTAGAATACTGTTAGAATTTTCCTAATTTTTTTATGATCTAACAAAATTTCCTGACTTTATTGAGAAAAACCTGAAGATTTTCCTGACTTCTTAAACAAACTTTCAGAATTTTCTGACTTTTTGTAAGATAGAACAAAATTATATATTCTGACTTTTCTGAAAAATTAAAGTATTCCCTGATTTTTTTAGAAGATTGCATAGAAAAAAATTAGAAACGTTCTGACGTCTTGCAAAAACTTGAATCGCTGTATTTTCTCAAAAATTGAAAAATAAAATCGCTTACGTTTTTTTTTTTTTAAAAAGCTACAAAATTTAATGACTAAAATTCCGGATTTTTTTTTTTTTTTTGGTTTGTCGTAACCAGAAGATATTCTGTGAACGTCTTGGTTGTTTCTTCGGCATTATACTATACCTAATTAGGCTCAATACGGCAACGAGGAATATATAACCGAACCTGAGAGATTCAGGTTTCAAATTGTCAACCATACTATATTCATACCCTTGCGAGTAGATTGTACGGTATCGTATTTCGGCAAGACTAAATTGTTTGATAACGTCAAATTACACCGTTGAATAGCTATCCTATATATGCAGTCCCCATGTAATACGTTATGTTGAAAATAGAATATCTTTCACACGGGGTATCCGGTGACTTCGATGGCTGAAAGCAAAGAGATAAGCGAAAACTCTCGAGATGACAGAGTCGAGTGACTGCGATTCTGATCAGGAAAACGTTCCTTGGACCATTTCAATCAATTTCACTCGAGTGTAAAGAAGAAGAGAAACCAGCCGGTCCAAGCGACCTCAGATTCTTCATCGGTGGTTCAAAAAATCCTTCCAGTACCAATTTTCGTGAGATTTAGAATCTTTTTAGTATTTTTAGCCGGAAAATTGAATCCGCCATCTTGAATTTCGTGACTCTGAGTTCAGATTGGTGATCAGCGATACAAAAAACCATGTGGTCCCAAATTTCGTTTAAATCAGTTGATCCGTTCTCAAGATATAGTCATTTTTATTCTTTTTTTTGTTGAGAATTTTGGTATTTGAATAATTCAAAAAGTACCGAACCGATCAAAGCGAAAATCTAATCAGTTCTAAGTTCCGAAAAGCGGCGTCGATTGAGACCAAGAACGTCAAAATCCGGTCCGTCGTTCTCGAGTTATCGTCGGACAAAAGATTGATGACAGACGCGTGCCTAACCTAAAAATTATCGGTAATATTACCATAACTTAGTCTGTTCTGTGAAATAACAGAGAAACGCTTTTGTAAAAAGGTCACGAGGAATCGCGTGCCCGAAGACAGCTTGCGCTAAGCACCGCAGAAACATTCGCGAATGTCGCAGGGTTGTAAATTGTCGCAGAAAGTCGAACGCCCACGTGGGGTTACTGGGTTAGGCAGGTGTATTTCATGCGAGGTATACGTCGTCAATAACGAAAATGCAAATTCAGCTGTTGGCCCATTGCGACAGGTGGATAGATCCCATCGATTTACGGCTTCTCCTGCGGATGAGGAAGGCCCCTAAATCGCAACCCTCGCTTTCGATGCTATATAGGTATATATATAACAATGAATTCGATCAGATACCTTCTTCGGAGGTTTTTTAACCGATAAATTTATCGAACCCTTCGATATTTCAGAATTCTTTGCGATTTTTTTTCCATTTTTGCAATCTTTTTGTCATATTTGCAATCCTTGTAACCTTTTCTGACCGCTTTTTTAATCCATGTAATCTTTTGTAATCTAATTTTACTTCCTTCTCGGGTGCAGAATTCGGGCTTTCCATTTCACCTGCGGAATAAGATGACGGATCAGGGGTGGCTTTACGCTCTTAGGCACTGGGACAATGATTCATCTAGTTTCCAGAGCACAGATTGCGTCACGGGGCGAGCGCCGCGCGAAGCTACGATGAGAGAATACTAATTTTCCCATTATCCATAAATTTGAGGATTGGTATATATTATGGTAAACACGAACGCCAGAACGTCACTTTTGACAAGCTCATACATAATTTCCGTTCCTACAGGACCGCGATTTTGATGAATAAGCTTCCCTCTGTGTCATGTTAAAAATAAACATTAAACAACCCTGGAGGAATTCGGGATCAGATAACGTCAAGGGCGGTGAAAAAACAACGGGACCTAGACCTAGGCGTGGGCTGAGAGCGGGTCTCTCGCGTGATGGAAGCCACAAAGCACGGTGTCAGGGTCACCAGGGGTATCAGTTTTAGATACTCGGTTTGTGGGCAGGGTGCCGTTAATACACTTCCCACTCCGAACGAATTACGAGCTTTGATTAAGTGAATTTTCATCAGCAAGCCATGCGATCATGAGAGGGAATCTTCACCGCCGATTACCAGTCCCTCCTAATCTCTCAAAACCCTTTCGATCCCCTCGACGGTTTCCCTACAGATTTATTCAAGGCAAACTTGCGGAGGGATGAGAGTCGAAAAATTCAAGATGGATTCTTCAATAATTCGGGGCAGAATAAACTGGCTTCACACTCTCTCGCCGATATCTCACTTCCGGTTCACTCTACAGTAAAAATGATGGGAAACAATTTTGAAGCCTGTTAAATTTTCTACAAAAAAAGTTATTATAGTCTTTACCGAGAAATTGACCAATCAAGAGATACAGACAAATGAAGAAAGGAACTGACACTCAAAGTAGACTAAATTGGCTTTCCACTCTCTCACCGATATCTCACTTCCGGTTCACCC
>JAFFZH010015165.1:16196-29517 GCA_018420115.1 Euura saliciscinereae | reverse complement strand
AAATTGGCTTTCCACTCTCTCACCGATATCTCACTTCCGGTTCACCCTACAGTAAAAATGATGAGCAACAATTTTCAAGCCCGTTAAATTTCCTATAAAAAAGGTCTTTATAATATTGACCGAGAAGTTGACCGTTCGGAAAATACAGAGAAATGGAAAAAATGAATCGCCACGTGTAAATTTTTTTTTGTTTCTAGCTTCCCCCCCTTACGGTCTGTACATAAAGATAAATTCGAAGAAAAAAACCCGGTGAAATGGAAGAGGATAAAATCGCCTCCGTTAACCAGGGGTCCCTCGTTGTGCGAGAGAGAACATTTTTTGTTTCATCCAAATGCTAACGAGACCCGAGTGACTTCGATAACTCAACCGGTCCAGTTGTCCTTATGGCTGGCGCCGCGGAACGAATTGTTTTCCAGCGAACGAGCATAAATAGGAACGACGCCCTTGGGTCGTTGGACATTGTCGGCTAGGCTTTGGAGCTTTTCCCAGTTTCCCAGTTTCCCAGTTTCTCCTTTTCGGGAACTGGGGCGAGGGTCTCGCTCCTGATCCTTACTCGACCTCTGAACTTCGCCAACCCCTATTTTAGGCACCAGGACACACGACATTTACAGTCCCGAAAACATGTCACGTTTCTTACACAAGAGTTTGCATGACAACCAGGACCTCGACTCACCCTTCCAGGGTTCAAGGGAAGATGAAGTTGTCTGCAATTGTTTTTTTTTTTTTGTTTGTTTGTCAAGAGGGTTGTATGTTTCTTAAGTCGTTGAATTTACGTGGCGACAAGTTCATTACAAGTTCACATTCCAATTCCCCTGAATCAATAAGAATTTAATTACAGAATTATTAAGTTGAATTGAAACAAAATTTGATTGAAAAATGATCAAATAAAATTGAATTGAATTTCAAATTTGATCAGCAAAATTGAATGGACTAAAATTGGGCTTATCAGACAACGATCTGACATTGAAAAAAAAAAACTGAACGGTTGCGTGAATGACGCCAGCGAACCGCGTGATATGACTCGATTTCATCGCGACACCGAAAGCACGAGGTTTTAGGGGTAAACAATTAGACCGTTATCATAGCTTGTAGCACTATAAACTTTCCGTTCACTTTTACCCTTTTCGAGAGCCTAAATATCGATTCGACTCTCCCACACAGGAATAGAGTCAGAGAAACCAGCTAGATATGATTACTTTTGAAAATTATCAATTCGGAGAACATAGATAAAATCATTATCTGGATTGCGAATCTTTTTTCCCTCAATCTTGACGCATAGAAACTTGATAGAATTTTAATCGCATTAATTTCAAATTTAAAAAAAAGTTGATTAGAATATTATCTTCATATTTCATCTTGATTTCAATTTCATGTCTCGAATAGAAATATGGATTATTCGATTTTTCCTTGGATTTTTCCCTAATACTTTACGTGACTATTTTACAAAGTTCGGTCTTTTTCTTCTTCTAGATTCTAGAAACACAAATTTACTGCACAATTAACTCGTCTCAAGTCGCCCAAAGCCCTGCCTCTACTGATTCGGACAGATTAATCGATTCGCAATCTTCTTTACGTCTCAGGTACTACGGTTTCTAGGATTTCATTCGTTGGGTGAAATCCTGTGCAGATGAAAAAGAAAATTGCATCTTGACCACGATTTAAAAAAAATTCCTTCTTTCTCTGACTAGACTCGGATTCCAATAATCAAAAAACATTATTTTCTTTCATCATTCAATTATTAATGTTCATTTTTCTCATCCATCACAGCAAACCAGCAGATTAATTTATGGCCGCATGTATATCGTAAACGTCGCCGCTGGGTGAACTGCAACGTTGCAGGGAATACATAAATGCAGTATTCGTTGAACCGCAATTCCCGTACTCGGGAATAGTTCTCGAGGTCGAACAAGTATGAGAGAGGCATTTCAAGTTGTAATCAGGAGGCATTGGTTCCCCAGAGCTACGCGGGATATAGGAGAGAACCGGAGAACCACATGCATTGTGGTCGGAGGGTAAGACGTGCCGATGAAACCCCATCCGGAATTGTTGAGGCTTCTCTGCGGCATCGGATTTATGTGGATTTCAAGTTTCCAATTTTTATTTGAAAAATTGATGAAATTTTGTCGACTTCTTGCGTTCGGTTGGAATTGGAGAGGAGTTCGGATCTAAGCATCCGACTGAAATTCTAGCTGCGTCTCTAGAGTCCTAGCGGAGCTTTGTGGCCCTAATTGATCCACCAACATTTATGTCCAGTGGACTCAAACTCTGGTCTGAACGTTCATATTCCCGATCAAGCATCAACCTCGACCAGAGGAACTTTCGACCAATCAAATTAACGATTGATGCCAAACTGTCCGTTTGAGATCCACGACGATCTCGATAATTGATGGGAACATCGAAGGTTCCTTACATCAACGATTATACTCGTCGATGGATTCCGCAACTTCCCGTGTAGAAATTTACTTCCAATCGGGGAAAACTGTCCGGGACCCTTCCAGGCCCCGATTAGGAAGAATCTCGACGTTTCTGGTGGGGCTCTAGACGGGCTCCGGATAGTTTTCCCTATTTGGAAGTTTGAGAGTCAATTTCTACATGGGATCTCTAGCTCGTCGCTACAAATTATACGAATTCAATATCCGTGTCCGGGATCCGGATACTGCGGCTCTTTTACTTATTCTGGCTGATGATAGACCCACCCCGTGTAGAAATTGACTCGCAATCGGGGAAAACTATCGGGGACCCTTCCAGGCCCCGATTAGGAAGAATCTCGACGTTTCTGGTGGGGCTCTAGACGGGCTCTGGATAGTTTTCCCCATTTGGAAGTTTGAGAGTCAATTTTTACATAGGATCTCTAGCTCGTCGATACAAATTATACGAATTCAATATCCGTGTCAGGGATCCGGATACCGCGGCTCTTCTACTTATTCTGGCTGATGATAGACGCACCCCGTGTAGAAATTGACTCGCAATCGGGGAAAACTGTCCGGGCCCCTTCGAGGCCCCGATTAGAAAGATTCTCGACGTTTCTGGTGGGGCTCTAGACGGGCTCTGGATAGTTTTCCCTATTTGGAAGCTTGAAAGTCAATTTCTACATGGGCCCGTGTAAAAGTTGACTCGCAATCGGGGAAAACTATCCGGGACCCTTCTAGGCCCCGATTAGGAAGAATCTTGACGTTTCTGGGCCCTAGATAGTTTTCCCTGTTTGAAAGTCGATTTCTATACGAGTTTTTCACAGTCAAATTTGATACAATCCAAGTGACGACGATTAAAGTGTCCGAAAATTAATTATTTCTTGATGTATTTTGATCAATTCAAGAAATTAAGCGAATCATTTGGTTCACATTCGCAAAAAATCGATCAAGCATCAATTTTCAAAAACACAATAATTCAGCCATGAAGCCTCAGTTTTTGGAAATCAGAGCTTTTACCGTTTTTTTTTTTTCTAAAGTTGAGTAAATTTTGAATGAAAGAGTGAGAAATTCGAATCAACTGTTTTCACTCAAGTTCTAAAACTCATAAAACACTTTAAAAGGTAATAATTGCACTTTTTAGTATGGCGAAAACCGAATCCGTCAAAATGAAAGAATTCTTCCAAAAATTGTTGGAGCTTCGATTTTTCAAAATTAACGAAAACGAGACTCTTTTGAGGTCAATCTTATTCCTCAAAATTGAAGCTTCGATTTTTTTTATTTTTTTTTTGCAAAATTACGAGGTTTTGGACCTCGATAATTTCCAGAGACAAAAAATCGCGAAATCCATAATCATTTCATGTCAGAATCAAAAGAATTTCAAGATTCATAAAATTATAATTACTTTTCTAATTAGATACTCCAGAAATCCTAATTTTCTCTGTTAATTTAAGTTTCAGAAGAAGATAAAATAACGAATCCTAGATCTGAAATATAATTCTCATTCATATAGTCAAGTAGAAATAGATAAGATTAATTTTCCAATGAATATAGACAGTAGAGAAAGAGAGAGATCTATGAAGCTCTCAGAGTCTGTATTTCCACAACAGTTCAAGCTGGGTATATAGTGTCCCATTATATCGTAGCAGACAATGTATAAGCAGAGCTTTTGATAAAGCTTTTCCCCGTACCGAGGAAATGGTATACCTTATTAAGCTTTCTCCATTTCGTTTATTTTTACACAGTTGCATGTATATATGTATACGTATAACCGCAAACCACGGTCACAAAAGGTGGTCTTAACTTTCTTTGTGACATTGAATATCATGATAATTTATACATACATATTTACACAGAGGGAATTCAATTCCCTAGAGACTTTACTTCGGTATATATCTCTCTTGTATTATTATTACAACGAATCCAGAGCTACGAGTGTCACACATTTGTATTTCCAATAAATTCTCTACCCAGTTTCTTCATTGTGTCACAGGAATGTGAAAAAAGAACAGACTTCGCAAAGTGCTGCGAGCACTTATACGACAAAACTTTTAACGAAAAAAATTCTACTTTATCATAGTATAGAGAAAACGATGGGTCCCATATTTTAACACTTTTCTTTTTCTTTTTAGTAAAAAAAAAAGAAATTCTCCAAGAAAATGGGAACAAAAAGTACTAAGGGAATTTCTACTTTTTTTCTGATACCTAGAAATCAAAAGAAGGGTAAATTTCGGAAGTTTATTTCATCAAAAATATTGGATTGAACAGATCAGGTTTTTTCTTTCTAGTGAAAAATATAGAATTTTGGAACCAAAAATCGTCTAAACTCAAAAAAATCGGACAGGATAATAAAATAGACGCTATCATCTCGTATTTTTTGTAGTCTATTTCGAGGAAAGAATCGTTCTTATCTTGGCCAAAAAACGGTAAAACTGTACAAAACTTCGCAGAAGTTGATCGATTTCGTAATTTTTGCGATATTTTCTATACCAGTTTGAAAATCGTCCTTTTGAGAATAAAATGCTTTTTAAAAATGTCCAGATGGATAAATAAGCTCGACTCCAGGTTGGCCAGAGAAAATAACGGATTGGATAATTCCTCCAGCTTTCCCAGGAAAAAAAATACCCAAAATTCAGGTTATTCTCCTTCGGTTCCTTTTCCGTGTGCATTATTCCCTCTTAAGAGAAGCCAAGGAACGCTCGAAAGTAAGGGACCGAGAATGTGGGGGATACCGAATGGCAGTAAGGGTTGGCCGCGGCGAAGGCAGAGACGGTGGGGTGGGCGCTCAATCGATTCACCCGGGGGACTTGCATCCAGCATCCAGCATCCAACATCCAGCATCCAGCATCTAGAATCCAGAATTCAACGACGGTCGACGTCGGTGGCCAGGTGCCGGTGCCCGGCCGTCAAAATTGGTCCAGGCGTCGATCGAAGTCGAGGTAAACGAATTAAGAAGCCCGAAGACGTCGGGGTGATATCGTTTCGCTGATTTTTATCTCTTCACTTTATTCTATCAATTTCATTTTCAGACATAGTTTTCTATGGGGCATTTCGAGAGAATCGGTGTAGAGACGTCGAGTGATAAACTGATGAAATGATTGATTGATTGATAATTTTTTTTCTTCTTCTTTTGGTCTATGACAGAGTGGGATATTTGTCGATGTCCAAAAAGTGTCCAAAAAAGTGTCATAAAAATCATCACATTCGCACAGAAATTAGACTGCAACATTATTCTGAGTCTCTAGTTTCGAATTTGATAGTCAGAATTGAAAAATTAAAAACGATGGTCCAAAAATAGCTTAAGGTTAAGAAAATGCTAGATATTATGAATTTTAGGTTTTTGATGTTCCTGTTCAAAAATTAGGTGAAAGAAAACGAAATATGAATTTTCATAAAAATCGGACAGTTTCTAGGGATTTTTTTTTCAATTGCACGATTTTGAATCCTGCTCACATTCCTGATCACAAAATTGAAATCAATGATCCAATCTGTTTTGGGCCACATTCTTGGACACTCAATGAAATGATTGAAAAAAATTTTGATTTTGAATTTTATTGGAAAACCGAACGTCCATAAGGATTCGAATTCGATTCAATTCGATTTAACTTCTTGTTTTCAGAATATACTCAATTCTTTTCACAATTATTTCACTCGATCCATGTAGAAATTGACTTCCAAACGGGGAAAACTATCCAAGAAACTTCAAGATTCTTCCTATCCGGGGCCTAGGATGGTCTCAGATAGTTTTCCCCACTTCTAACTCAATTTCTAAGATTCGTTCAAATTTTTTCCCCTTCAGAAATTAATACAATCTTTTTTTTTTCACAACGAATTCCATTTTTTTTTCACAAGTTCACTTCCACTTTTACCTCTGGCGTTGAATTACCGCAGGTAGCTTCATGCGGTATAGGTATAGAGATAAAGTGCCTATACGAAAGCTTTTACGTCAAAGAAGCGTGTGGGACTCTATCGTGCAGGCATCATCCCCTAGCCTCGCAGGGTTTCGATGGTAATTTAAAGTAGCTGGAACTTTTCACTCCGGGGTGGAGGCTATTTTTCTTTTTTTAGAGAAAATTCGAGAAGCTAGCCCTTTGGCACACCTGTGTTTCCACACGATTGACTTTTCACTTTATTTTTATCTCGTATCCGTCCAGGGGGGGTCAAGGGGACGATTTGAGGATGCCGATTAATCAGAGTCGAAAAGCGGGACTTTGGGACCGTATCGGAAGAGAAAGAAGATCGCAGTCTGCACAATCAGGCCACAAACGGTTCGAGAAAAAACCTCGAATTGACGCCCTGATTGTGCTGATTCAATACCAGAGGGAAAGAGCACCGCGGTTAAGCTCCGTCCGGAGTCCGGGTTCGGGAGTCTCTCCGGGTAGAGACCCGGATATTGTAACCAATTTTCCACCCTTCGGTTAATACCCAGGTACCTCGACGTTCAGAGGGAGATATTATGCTGTATCGCCGAGTGGCTCTGCTGAGATACTCGAGGGACCACGAGAATCGACCTCACACTCTGATATGCAGACACACGTTTTTATGAATCAAGTGACGATTTTTTCCACAATTCTCTGATAGTGTAGAAATTTACTTCCAAATGGGGAAAACTATCCGGGACCCTTCTAGGCCCCGATTAGGAAGGATCTTGACATTTCTGGTGGGGCTCTAGACGGGCTCTGGATAGTTTTCCCCATTTGGAAGCTTGAGACTCAATTTCTACATGGGATCTCTAGCTCGTCGTTACAAATTATACGAATTCAATATCCGTGTCAGAGATCCGGATACTGCGGCTCTTTTACTTATTCTGGCTGATGATAGACGCGGCCCCCGTGTAGAAATTGACTCGCAATCGGGGAAAACTATCTGGGACCCTTCCAGGCCCCGGTTGGGAAGAATCTTGACGTTTCTGGTGGGGCTCTAGACGGGCTCTGGATAGTTTTCCCCATTTAGAAGCTTGAAAGTCAATTTCTACACCGGACTCTCTGACTCATCCCTACAAATTATGAATTCAATATATATGTGTGAGAAATATTAATATTGCAGATAGTTTCAGAACTTTGCAGACTCTAGAGGCTTCAGATTACTCGTAACGATGACGAAGGGAGGAAAAAAAGGGTTGCTGGATATGATGTAACAGAAAAAGAGGACAAAATTATAGTTCAATTGAAATTTTTCGCGATCAAACATCCCTAAGGAAAAATATCAGGATGAGTTTCCTAGTTTTTTGCCAATTGAATAAAACCGAATATTTTGATGTCTAGCTTCGAGGGACGTTTCGCTAGCCTGGAAACACATTTCTGTAAAATCTGTTCCACAGCAAAGTCCGTTCAGCACGCGACAACGATGAAATAGTTAGACGTACGTTGAATGGCTCTGGGTTTCCGGAAAGCATTCGAAGGTCTTCCACTCACGTGCATACCGCATAACTTTTCACCACGTATCACACAACTTGGTGGAAAATAGCTCCGAACAATTCCAGCTTTTCATCGCGCGTCTCTCTTTAATAAATCGTACGCCGCTTTGCGGAAACGATGTTCATACACGGAACCAGGATTATTTCCCGTTAAAAACCATTCACAAAACTGTTTTACACTCCAGTTGATAAAAGTACACAATTTTTATCAGTCCACTAAAATCCGGTCGGATATACTTCTCAACGTCCAATTCTCATACACATCTATATGAGGCACTCCATGCCAAATCGACCAACGCGGTTTCCCCCCACAATTTTTCTTATCTGATCCATGATTTTGTTTTTCAATTAGTACTAGTCACAAAATTATATCAATGAATTAATTTTATATTAATTTTTTTTGTCAAATTTGCAAAATCAATGTGAGAAAAATGACGAATATAACATTTTTTCAAGATTCTCTAAGGAAAAATTCAAAAGTGTTTTCGAAATGATGAAAAATCATGAACCATTGATATGAAAGAAAATCGTCAAAAGAGTTGGCATGGAATGCCTCATATACACCATCCACCAAACGGTTCCAATTTCCGTTCCAATTAATCTCGCCTTGATAAGCTTGCACCTCGAAAATTGCTTGGTACGTACAGAGGCTGATTTTTTTCCCTTCTATTTTCTTTTTTTTCCAACCCTTGACCCGTTTCCGAGCCAATCAGTGCAGTCGTGGGTATCTAGCCTAGTTTTATTTTTATTTTTTTATTCGTTCGTTCATCCTTTTCATCCGTTTGAGAGAAGAGGGTTGATTGGCAGGAAGAGTATTGCTGCCATAAAAATGTGCTCTTTTTTTTGCCTCTTTGGGTTCTTTTCGAAAGCTCTATATCGCAGTTGATATAATATATCCTTGGACAAGTTCTGCGCGACGATTAAGAGCCTGATTTACGTTACTGGAGGGTTTCAGCCCCCATTCAGAGAGCCGGAGGACCTTAGTAATGGTCCTGGGAAATTAGTCGATTCTGAATTCGAGTATATCTGCAGAGCTTTCGCTGATCCATTGCGGTATTCGCGAATGTCGGACGGTTTTCGTGGATGAACTGAACTCAATGAAATTGCGATATTAAAACTTGTGTTTTTATCGGGTCAATTTCAGCGGTGCGGATTGTCTTTGAAACAAATCTGAACCAGAAGCCTCGAGATTTTTAATCAAAACTTTCGGATGCAGACTTTTATAGGGTTTTATTCAATAATTCTGGATAACTCGCGGTTTTTATCGTATGTTTATCTACGAGCTTGCGAACAATGGAGGAAAAGCACGAAGCGGAAAATTTGAAAGATCTTGAACTTCATGTGGAAAACTATAATATCGGAAATTGTCGTCTTACAGACACCGCGAAAGAAGAGCTTGCGAAAAGCTCGACCAAAAAAGTGTCTTTATGTAATTTTTGAAATTTTTTGTGACTATAATCTTCTGTTTTCTTCACAATTTTCATGTTATCTTCGTGCTTTCAATATAATTAATTATAATTTCATTGTAATTTTCGTAGTATTCATGTTATCTTCACCATTTCCATGTAATCTTCGAGTTTGCAATCTCAATATTTTTTCCTTCGCAAGCTCAACGCTTCCGCAGCGTCTGAGAGTCACAATTTTTAAGATAAAGAGAATTTATTTCACTCAAAATGAAGCTTTATCTAACGTCTACCGATTTTGATATTTTGAACTCCTCGCAAAATTATTCTACTTCGAAGCCAAAGTGCATTAAAACTTATCGAATTTTGCAAAATTTAGAAATTTGGTAGTAAAAGAAGAAAAAAAAATTGAAAAAATTGACAATTTTGGGCACCTAAAAATGTACAAACGTAAAAATTGTTCCAAAAACGATGTTTTTCCACAGTTTCGAATAATAAACTAATAAAAAAAAAATTCTTCCCCTAAAGAAAAATTGAGTTTCATCCGTGTGAAAGACAACGAAAGAAAAAGAGAAGAAAAAAAAACTGATGGGATGATAATATTCCTCTGAATCGTGCGATTATCTTATCCTCGTATCAAGAGGATCAGCCGCGAAGATCTTAAGACCCGGAGATTTTCGCCATCTGGTAACGGAAGTAGATAGTCAGTTCGGGATATATTCCCTTCCATTATAGGAACCCCCCGGGGGGTGGAGAAAAAAGCCTGCGGAAAACTGAACCGCGAACCGAAACTTTCCAAACTGCGTCTAGATCGCAGTGGTGGAAAAACGGCACCTTCTAGAGGCGCCCCTAATTTATGAACCAGCCTCGAAGCAGCAGCGCCAACACCTCATGGTAAAATTTCTCGATATTATTTATCTTTTAGCTGTATCTATAAAGGAACTAGTGGCATCAACGCCCAGCCCAAACCCCTTGACCTAGAAATTTGGGCAACATGTAAGAAGCGATTTTTCGAAATTCGCCCCACAAGGAGAATAAAAGGGGTAAAACATGTTTTCGCGGATTCATGGATATCTCCTCGGCCCGATCAGATATTGACTTCGTTTTCGCTTCGAATTATTGCTTATTTAAATACCTAGAAAGTAGTTTAAGCGTTTTTTCAAATTCGACTCCTAAGGGAATGAAAAAGTGTGAAAGCAATTTTTGAGGCGCCTGAGCTTCTCGACCGCGTGGCCATCGAATTTTTATGACTGGATCTCTGCGCCTATTATTATTATTTTTTTCTTTCAGCGAAAGATAGAAATTTAACCCTCCCTGGGATCGTGATCGTCTCGGGTAATCCTTAAATAACAAGTTTCCTGTTTTTTATTTATATAAGTAATAAACTTGAGCCTGACGATCGAGGAAAATTTTCTCGCTGAGACCGTTCCGTCATAAACTGAAAATAATTTCAAGACTTAAAAAACCCCCTTCGTTTTTAAGAGTTTCGAGGGTGGTAAAAAAACAAACAAAGAAGAAAATCATGACCGAAAATTTCATTTCTTTGAGGCTTTGAATTTATAGCCAATTTATTTTTCTCTTGAGGGGGAAAAAGTTTATTATTACAATACTTTGTAACAAAATATATTAAAAACATGTTATTTCGATTAATTAGTTTAATTCTATAAATAAAACGAAAAAAGAACGACCAATAAGTAAAGAGAAAGTATACAGGGTGAGTTTTCTCCGGGTCCGGATGAGGGAGGGGCTTAGAGCCCCTCGGTTTATAATATTCAACTGTTCTGTGAGTAATTTAAAAATGATTTACTTCCGATGTGACGAAGCAAGGGGCGGAGCATCGGCAGTGACAAGCCCCTCCCTCGTCCGGACCCGGGTAAAACGCACCCTGTATAATACGTATTTTAGTTTCGTGAGAAAGAAGCCTTTTTTTTTCCTCATAGAAACTTGAAACCCTTCCTGTTTCTCTTTTCCAGAATTTATATTGTCGCTCATAAACCTTGGGGGGAAATTTTCTCCTGAAAATCCATGGAGTTTAGAATCTGACTGGATTTAATCAATTTTCTGGGTGTTGATTGCGGGACGATGTAAAATTTGATAGCGTAGATCCGTTAAGTAATTATGGCAGGTTTTTGATGCGAGAAGTTAAAATGGCCAAAGTGGGTTTTCAACATTCCGAATCGTAAATTGAGGGGTTGATGAAAGAGTTGAATAAACTATACAGGTTTACCGCGGAATAGTTTCCATTCCATTGGCTTGTTCAGGAATTAGTTTGTGGCATTGCGTGCAGAAGCTTAAAACCACGAGCGGCCTCCGAGGAGAATCCACATCCGTATCCGCATCGTTAATCAAAGCTACTTAGTCCCTACATCACGAACTGTACAAGTATTATGGCCTCTGAATCGGTGTCTGAGACGTTGTTCGAAATATAGGAGAATACAATAAATTGTTTGACAATGGGCATGTTTCATTATTCGAATTAGCAAGAATAGGAAAATTAATTAGTAAACATGTATAAATCAATAGAAACTTTTTATCTTGACCTAGTATCGAAAGGACGCAAAGTCCGGACCGCTAAACTGGCCGGCTCGATCCACGATCTTGGATCTAAGGTGCGAGAATTAAGTTTTTTCGTCATATATCTCGACAACCGTTGATCCTATCGCCACGGAGGTTATTATGAAAAATGAAGCATACTAAATTCTCTACAATAAAGGTTGTATACATTTTTTCCATATCTTTGATAGTTTTTCTCTAATACATCGGTGAATACGTTCATAATTCTCGCAAGGTTTTATGCCGAGAAAGGTGCTCGAGTTTAGTTTTTTCGTCGTATCTCAACAACCATCGGTCCTATCGTCGCGGAGGTTATTATAAAAAATAAAGCTGATTAAATTTTCTACAAGAAACGTTCGGTACATTTTTTCCATATCTTCAATAGTTTCTGTGTAATACAGGGCGGAATGTATCGATATTTGTATTTTCCGTCCCAGGCTGCAGAATTACGTACGTATTCACCCGTGTATTAGAGAAAAACTATCCAAGATAAGAGAAAAATGTATGGGACCTTTGTTATGGAGAATTAAGTAAGCTTCATTTTTGATAATAACCTCCGTGACGATAGGATCAATGGTTGTCGAGATATGATGAAAAAACTGAATTCGAGCACCTTTGATTCGAGATGGTCGAGACCAAAAAAACCGTGGCACATCAATTTTTATGAAAATCAAATGAATTTTAGAGATTTTATGGGCTCAACTTTTGGATCTTCAAAATCGGTTTGTGTGGTATGCCGCGAGTCTGAAAGAAAGAAGAAAAAAAGTGAACCGTACAAAATTAAAGAGGGTCTTGTAAATTGTGGACAATGTCTTCATTCCCGGTACAATCAAAGAAGTCTTGTTCGCTCGTGTTGTAATCTTGTTCTGTACGAAGGTTAACCTGACAAGGGTAGTAGATATCAGACAGCAGCGGTTTTCTCGTTGCCTCCATCATCCCGTTTTCCTCCTCGTCGAAAACAATGATCGAATCTCGAACTTTTATCATTTTCCAACAAACTTTATCTTCCCATTTCAATTGTCTGCATGAGACAACAAAAGGTAAAAATCTTTTCTTCGTACAAACTCGTGCTTAGATCGTAATATCGACGTCCCAGGAAACTAATCTATGCTGCAGTTATTGTGCTGCCCCCGTGATATTCTGCGCATGCCACTTCCAAAGTTTATCAAAGTTACCCCAGGAAACACCCTCCGGGGTTCTGCACCACATGGAATATTATCAATTACATCAAGTTCTACGCCGTTTATGTACTCGTTAACAAACTAATTTCCCCTATATTGTTGCAGCACTGTTCGCAATGCAAACTTCGACGCTCTGGTTGCAGCAGAATCATTATCGAAATTTTATGTGTGGAGTGGATTCTGATAGTGGATAAAATTCAGCATTTGTCTCCAGGTAGAAATCAACTCGCAATCAGGGAAAACTATCCGGGACCCTTCCAGGCCCCGATTAGGAAGAATCTCGACGTTTCTGGTGGGGCTCTAGACGGGCTCTGGATAGTTTTCCCCATTTGGAAGTTTGAGAGTCAATTTCTACATGGG
>JAFFZH010015165.1:0-16186 GCA_018420115.1 Euura saliciscinereae | reverse complement strand
CAGGCCCCGATTAGGAAGAATCTCGACGTTTCTGGTGGGGCTCTAGAAGGGCTCTGGAAAGTTTTCCCCATTTAGAAGTTTGAAAGTCAATTTCTGCACGGATGATGTTATATCGCGTCGCGATAGATAAACGTGAGATAGTCAAAATAATTATACACGACGAAGGAATTCCGAAGACAGAGGGGGGGAAGTTATGAAGCAATTCTAGGTATAACGAGTCTAAGATAACGGGGGCCGTAATCAAAGTTTCACCAAAGTTTCTAGCCTAATGTTAAACTCGGTATACCTACGCGAGTATTCCTACCTCCGTCGTAAAATTGATATATTAACCGAAGCCTCCCCTATAGGTACCTCACTCAGTCGCGAAACGATTATACGATTAAAGATAATTAGACACGGACGTGATAAGACGGTACAACTGTCAAATCCGGTACGAATTAGCGCGATCCAATCAAACCCGAAACCTCGCGACTCCTGAAACCAAGAAAACGTCAGGTGATGCGATTTTTCAATTTTGTGAAAAAATTACGAGCGAGTCGAATGGCAGAAATAAAATGAGGAATTCATCAAAAATTGCAGCTCTGTGATTTAGTAATGGATAATTCATTCCGACTTGATCAAAATTTGCCAAAATTGCAATTCAATTCGTTACAAAATCGCTCACCACCGTCTGTGAGTCTGAAATAAACGCCCAAAGTTCTGGGTTATAATGTCCGAGGTTGTGCAGATTGTGATTGATACAGGTACGATATAAGTAAAACAGTGATCGAGGATTCTTTTAGCGTAGTTTCGGCGAAAGAAATGATGAGACGAAGTTAGGTCAGCCCGATCGTGATCCTGAGGAATCACGCCAGGGTATATAGAAACGTGAGAAATCGCAGCTAATGATACGAACTTAATGGTCCAAACGACCTTGCCTGGCGTACACCGAAATCCGATAAGCCTGGTTCGAACGGGTTAATCTATGTTAATTCCATATACCAACACTTTGATCCTCCCCCGATGCTCTCGGTAATATTATCAAATAACTTTGTCAACTACGTCGAATAGCGGCTATACCGAGGGAAGGCAGCTGCAGGACGTCCAGAAATGTGACCGATTTTCGTATCTAAGGGTTATTCGGGGCTCTGTGATCGAATCTGATGCTAAAATTATTGCAATTTGCAAAATTTCGGTTAAAAAAACGGCGACAATGGATACCAGAAAATTAAGAAGTCGATATCTGCACGAGTTTGAAGTTTGCAGCGAGAGCCGCGAAGGCGAGCTTCGTTCGTACGAGAAAAGTGTGATTCACTCACGAGCCGAAGGCGAGTGCTACAAATTTCACAAGAGGCTCATCCGATGGAACAGATGGTAAAAAATGTGGTCCAAACCCTAAAAAAAGACCCAATACACAGAAAAATTAAGATTCTAGAGTTTTTTGGGTTTCTGATTTCGAATTTGATATCAGAATCGTGAAATTCGAAATGGCGGTACAAAAACTGGGACAAAAAATGCCCCAAAATTATTCGATCGGAACGAAACGATTCATATTTTGAGTTTCTTTGAATCAATCGACGCAGAACAGGATTCAGTCAATTTTGCAGTAAGTTGGTTGACCTGGTTGTAACAGACGAGGGAAAAAGGTGCACTTTTGCACACGATTCAAGGTACTCAAATGTGAAGTTTCCTTTTCGTACATTTGGACGACTTTTATAGATCGAAAATTAAGAATTGTGCCATGAATGAATAAAAAATCGAACAAAACCTGAATTACCGGTCTAATTAAACTTCTGCCTTGCATTCATTGATTGAACAAAAAAAAATGCCAAAACGTGAATTCTGATCAAAATCGGGGCTAGATTTGCGGATTCTTTTTCCTTAACATGTGATTTTGATATGAATTCGTGATTCGAATGCGAAAATCGAGATCGCTGATCATTTTCCGACTGATTTCGAGAGTATTCATCACTTTGCTTTTCCAATTCGACGACGATCATTAGGAAAAAATCAAGAAAAAAAACGTGCGAAAGATAAGTGTGAAAGTCTCCCTTTAACTTGGATGCGATGTTTCTGCAAATAGATACACGTGTATGCGACAGCTTCAACTGCAGTTTTCCCAGAGTCTTCATCTTCATGATGGTGCTATAAAGCTTTACTTACGATTGTTGTTACGTCCTCAGGATAGTTCTCGCCCTGGAGTGAAGAGAGAGAAGAAGCTTTGAGCCACAATGGGCGGAGACCGTAGCCGCGTCGTGTCGCTAATAATAAGCTTGCAACGCGTCCAAAACATTTCAAGATCACCCTCCCTCGATGCAATTCTGTTCCTCTGAGAGTTGGCCTGCCAAGAGCAGTAGGTAAACTGAGCTTGCGCTTCAAGCTATAGAACCACGGTGCAATTTTACACGTCGTTATACAAACTGACGAATTCAACGTCACATCACGCGCTTTAAAGCTCTTATCTTTCACTCTATGTGGAAGCTCGGAATATAGTCCAGTCAAATTGGCAGAAATGGAAAAATTAATCAGTAAACGTATATGGATTGATAGAGACCTCTAACTGGCCGGGTTGATCCGCGATCTTGAATCTGAGATGCGAAAGTTCAGTTTTTTCATCATATCTCGACAACCGTTGATCTTATCGTCGTGAAGGTGATTATAAAAAATGAAGCGTATTAAATTCTCTACAACAAAGATTCAATACATTTTTCTCGTATCTTTGATAGTTTTTGTTCAATACACAGGTGTATAGGTACGTAATTCTGCAGCCTGGGACGGGAAATACAAATATCGATACTTTCAGCCCTGTATTACACAGAAACTATCAAAGATACGAGAAAAAAGTATTGAGCCTTTGTTGTAGAAAATTTAATAAGCTTTATTTTTTATACTAACCTTTTTGACGATAGGATCAATGGTTGTTGAGATACGATGAAAAAACTAAACTCGAGCACCATTCTCGCCACAGAACCTTGTGAGAATTATGTACGCATTCACCGATGTATTAGAGAAAAACTATCAAAGATATGGAAAAAATGTGTTGAACCTTTATTGTAGAGAATTTAGTAAGCTTCATTTTTTATAATAACCTCCGCGACGATAGGATCAACGGTTGTCGAGATATGATGAAAAAACTTAATTCTCGCACCTTACATTCAAGACAATGGATCAAGCCGTCCAATTAGAGGTCAGGGCTTTCAGTCCTTTCAATACTAGGTCAAGATGAAGGTCTCTATTAATTTATAGACCTTCGCTATTGGCTCTATTTTGATATACTTTGACTTGAGTGATGATTAACCTCCTCCTCCTCGGGGCTCGTTAAAACTCGACTTAAGTATTGCAGTCAAGATTCTAACACGATTTCAAGTAACTACTTACGTATGAATGTACCAAGAGACTTTACGAGTGATAAAGCTGTTGCGAGTCTTTCGATGCAACTGATGCATCTTTAATCGAGCAAACCGCGCGCGTTGCAGTTGCAGTTGCAGCTACTGCAGTGGGATTCGCCGAGGATTGAACTACTCCGTGTAGCTCATACATAACTTCTGAACCATTTCCGAAGTTTAGTTTCTACACCCCGAAGCTCTATTCCGGGGAAGATTTTACGACCCTCATTGCGGCGAGAAATAAATACATATTCTATTTTATTAACGTCGCCTTGGGGCCTCCGCCGGCACCTTCGTAAAACCAGTTTAAAACCTCTCAAGCATAGAGACAACTTTTCTACTCAGTTTTACAATTTATCCCTGATAAGAATTTCTGTTAAAAGTAAAGATAAAAGCCGATGAAGGACGAGATGATAAAGGACAAGGTGGAAAATTGGGTTCTTCTGGCACTGCAGGCATCAAAAAGTCACTTTTTACGACTGTCTTCGATACACAAAGTCACACTTTGTACAGCTCACTTTAGCACTGCCTCTGAAAAGTTTTTTTACAGCAGTTAACTGCCTTAAAAAAACTTTTTCTGGTAATTAACTGCCTTAAAAAGACTTTTTATGGTAATTAACTGCCTCAAAAAGACTTTTTATGGCAATTAACTGCCTTAAAAAGACTTTTTCTGGTAATTAACTGCCTTAAAAAGACTTTTTATGGTAATCAACTGCCTTGAAAAGACTTTTTATGGTAATTAACTGCCTCAAAAAGACTTTTTATGGTAATTAACTGCCTCAAAAAGACTTTTTATGGCAATTAACTGCCTTGAAAAGATTTTTTATGGTAATTAACTGCCTTGAAAAGACTTTTTATGGTAATTAACTGCCTTGAAAAGACTTTTTGTGGTAATTAACTGCCTTGAAAAGACTTTTTGTGGTAATTAACTGCCTTGAAAAGATTTTTTATGGTAATTAACTGCCTTAAAAAGACTTTTTCTGGTAATTAACTGCCTTAAAAAGACTTTTTATGGTGATTACCTGCCTTGAAAAGACTTTTCATGGCAATTAACTGCCTTGAACAGACTTTTTATGGTAATTAACTGCCTTGAAAAGACTTTTTATGGTAATTAACTGCCTTAAAAAGTTTCTGTATAGAAATCAACTGCTATAGGAACACTTTTTATGGTAATTAACTGCCTTAAAAAGTTTTTTTATTGCAACTAACTGCTTTAAATAGATTCTTTATGGCAAATTAACCGCTTTAAAAAGTCTTTTTACGACAGTTATCATCTGTAGTTCGTAAATATCAACTGTATTTCGGTGAGGTTATGTTTTAATCACGAGTCATTGGCGTGCCTGGCGAGCCCAAGGCAAAGCGAACGAACTGCGAAGTATAAACTTGCCAGGTAAATATCTATTAATGATGCTCGTATTTTGTTAAGAGACTAATTCACTTTTGCTCTCATTCATTTGTGAGTAGGTGTTGACATATACGTTTCGGTTATAGCTGACTGTAAATAGCTCTCATCTCATCGCATTTGAAGTGCGTATATTAAACAAAAAAAACAAAAAAAAACACACAGTAACGCGCATTGAGAAAAATTAATGTATGTGCCGTGTGTATAAGAGGCGATGAGAGATTCGCTTCATTTTGCAAAAACAAAAGACAAAAAAAAACCGAGGTGTTTTCAGTGAGTTTAAATATATAGTACAAAACGAAACATACTTTCAGAGTTATAAAAATAATAAAAAAAAAAGCACATGGGTATTTTAAACCGCGTATGTTAAATTTGTATATAGCAGAGAAACTGAGACCCTGGTTGCATATTATTAGGAAACAATATGATACTGTTTTCTATCTCTTGTAACGTGGAATAAAAGTTTGTTCTCGATATCGAGACGTGGGCTTTAAGGAAATGTATCGAATTTCCGATCCTACCTTTTATATTGAAAAAGAAAAATTTCCCTCTTTTCACATAATTTAGCGAAGAATGTGTCAATATTTTCACCAATATATTTTTTCTATCTAAATTCAATTTTTTTTTTCGATCTTTCTCAGCATTTTGAAGTCTTCTGAGGCATTTTTGTATTAGAAATGAAATTTTACAGATACCCATTTCTTCCCTTATCGAAGTCTTTTTTTTTTTTTTTTTGAAAGCTCATGCTCAAGCTTCACCCTGTATACTGTATAATACATATTCATTTATGTGTGAAAGATGTGAAACAGCTCAGACAAAAGTTTGAGGGGCT
This sequence comes from Euura saliciscinereae, assembly GCA_018420115.1. NCBI lineage: Eukaryota > Metazoa > Arthropoda > Insecta > Hymenoptera > Tenthredinidae > Euura > Euura saliciscinereae. The sequence goes on along the minus strand of JAFFZH010015165.1, from coordinate 10,587 downwards.
TATCGCAAGAATAAATAATACAAAATTATACGTGAGAGGAAATCTTGCCACGAACCCTTAGCTTAGGACCTCTTATTCTATTCTTTCTTGAGCTGGACCAAAATCCAGGAAAAAATCTCGGATAAGAAACGGAGGATTAATACTTTATCTTTTCTCTGTTTCAGAATATCCGGCTAATTCCAGATCCGGAAGAAGGTAAATTGGCGAGGTGAAAATTGTTTGCCTGATAATTGAAAGCTATCTTTTTCTAGAAGAAGAAAAATCATCGTATTCCGAGTAACTTTCTTAACTATAACGCAGCTCGTGATTAGCTTGATGATATAATTGCGCCTGTGATGAGAGTAGCTCTGGGGTACGCGTGTATCTTTTAACCGCATCACTTTTTTTACCCTCTTATCCGCGATTTTTTTATTCATTTTTTTTTCCTACTCTTTTTTCTGCTATACCGTTTATGTTCTCAAATTGCTCGCGTCGGCGTTTTCTTGTTATACACAGAAATGCAGAGTAGGACAGAATCGAAGAAAGGTTGAATTTTTATTTCTTTGTGGACGTGGGGAATTTGGAAATGTCGAATCTGTAAATTTCGCGTAGAATCGACCGACAGCTCTGTGAAATTATGCATATTGACACGTGTCTAAATTTATAAAACTGCGGCAATGAAAATGTGAAATGAAATTTGAAAAAAAGTCAGGGACTTTGACATCGGTCAGGGATGATGAATTTTGGTTGAAATGTTTTATTTGAATCGAATATTCTCATATGTCAAGAGAATCAGGAAATGATCGTCATATTTGAAACCAGCGAAAAGTGCTACAGAAAATCATAGAGAAGTCAGTAGGACGATTTCTTCTGATTTTCAAATGGAACAAGCTTTCAGACCGTTTTCTGAATCGATCAAACTGTCTGGAACCTCATTTCTCGATTCTAGCCAACTTCAGATTGTTAATTCCAGTCCAGTAAAATTAGATCAAACATAGCGAATGGGAAAATTGATGGGAGAATTCAGTATTTTCATCATATCTCGACAACCGTTGATCCCATCGTCGTGAAGGTAAATATGAAAAATGAAGCTTACTAAATTCTCCACAACAAAGGTTCGATACATTTTTCTCGTATCGTTGATAGTTTTTCTCTAATACACAAGTGAATACGTACGTAATTCCGCAGCCTGGGACGGCAAATACAAATATCGATGATTTCAGCCCCGTATTACACAAAAACTATTGAAGATATGGAAAAAATGTATCGAACGTTTCTTGTAGAAAATTTAATAAGCTTTATTTTTTATAATAACCTCCGCGAAGATAGGACCAACGGTTGTTGAGATATGACGAAAAAACTAAACTCGAGCACCTTTCTCGGTATAAAACCTTGTGAGAATTATGAACGTATTCACCGATGTATTAGAGAAAAACTATCAAAGATATCGAAAAAATGTATTGAATCTTTATTGTAGAGAATTTAGTAAGCTTCATTTTTTATAATAACCTCCGCGACGATGGGATCAACGGTTGTCGAGATATGATGAAAAAACTGAATTCTCGCACCTTCGATTCTCGATTGCGGATCGAGGCGTCCAGTAAGAGGTCAGGACTTTTAGTCCTTTCAATATTGGGTCAAGATGAAGGTCTCTACCAATTCATAGATCTTTATCAATCAATTTAACAATTTCAGCTAATTTGACGGGACTATCGATCGTCAGGAATTCCCACTCTCCATAATATGACATATTAATTAATTTGTATACCGTCGTATCACAGCTTGCCTCCCATAAATCCCTGTCATATCGTAGCCTCGGAGAACCGTCAGATCAAGACGTGAACAGTGAGAATGAAGGAATCGATAAAGGGATATATGCCCAAGGCAAGTGGCAACACAAAGCCAAACATTCACTGCGGATCAAAGGATCACGATTTCATCTGTATCTGGGGTTTGATCCGGGCTCGCGGTCCGAAACTCCATTCCGTCCCTCAATACCAGGGGTCCGCGTCCCTCAGAGGTCACGCCGGAGGGAGGCTCTCACAATTAGGGCTCCGCCTGATTCCGAAAGATAATTTTTTCATCCATTCAAATCCAAAAAAAAAAAAATGTTGAGACGTCACGCCATCGTAAAATTTGGTAAAATTGTCTCCAAATCCGAGATTTCGATTCTTCAAATTTTTTCTTCATCTTCACAATCGGCTTTCGTCTGTTGGAAGGAAGTAAATCCCTGACTTTTTGATCGATTGCATCGTGAAAGAGTTTTTTTTTTTCCAGGCTTTTACAGATGTCAGAATTTATCGAAGTTCGTGCCTCGAATATCGTGGGTTGTGCTTTTTTCTTTTACTCTTGTTTCTTTATTTCTTTATTCTCCCAGCTCGTGGGCTAAACAACAAAATCCTTTTGAACAAGCCAACAAACACTAAGACACTCTGGCATTGAGGCTTTTGCCACAGAAATGAAATTATTTGCTTTTTTCTTTCGTGTCAGCTCTCACACCGCCACGTAACACGTTTCGCGCTTTCGGTGCGGTTAACAAATGGAAACGTGAAAAGAATTTATGGGTTTGAAGAAAAAAACTCGCGAGCTTTTCAACTTTTCGCCTACCTGGATGTTAAACTCGCAGCTTATCAGTTTTTTTTTCTTTCTTTCTTTTATTCTCCATTCTAATTTGGAAACAAAAAATGAAACTATCGATACTCTGAAAAAAATGTATCTAATGGATTTTTTATTCTTTTTTTTTATGTCTCTAAGAATTCGAAAAAGTAACAATAATTTTGAAAACCATGAGCTCAGGATTTCACACAGTTTTTTTTCTGTCTTCTTCTCCTTCTGAAGATTAATTCGTGATAATTTCTAAAAAAAAAAAACTGTGTGAAAAGTCTGATAATCTTTGATTTTGTTCTGTTTTTTCTTTCTTTACAAAACGTCTTTGAAACATTTTGAGTCAGAAATAGTTGTCGACATCCGAAAAAGATAAAGAAGAGAAGAAGAAGAAGAAGAGACTATTTTTCAAGTCGGAAGGTCGCTGGCACGACGATCTTTATGCGAACTACATATAATAAATTTACTATGAAGCGGAAAATAGAAATAAAAAAGAAAACTGTGGAAAGGGAGAAGAGAGTAGAGCTTATAGTGGAAGAAAAACCAAATTTTTGCCTTCTTACGCCAATGAAGAAGAAGAAGAATAAGAATAAGAATAATAAGAATAAGAAAAAGACCCTCGTTTCTGAACGATAACGGATAACATGAGGTCGATCGAGTATATATAGTCTCTGCAGCAAATTTGACTATAAAACTCGCTACGGGAACGTTACCAGTCCCAAGGTTCATTCCAGCATGAATAATGTGACTTGAAATGAACTTTCAAGACCATGTATAAAACTGACTCTTGATTTTTCGCCAGTGCCTCTGAAAAAAGCTGATTCAGGCTTGCGATATATATATGTGCCAGCCTATTTCTTCTCGCTAAAAAAAATGCTATCGTTCTATTCAAATTTTCGGTAATTTGAAGACTCGTTCCACGTCTGCTGAGACCACCCCCAAAAAAACCTTTGAATAACTATTTCAATGAAAATGGGAACATTTTTTTGATTTTTAGATCCTGGAATTTTGAATTTTGCAAATCTGACTTCAGATTCATGATCAAAGGACCGTAAAAATGACGTGGATCCGTTCTCGATATAGAAATCCAGTGAAAACTGAAGTTTCTCTTTCTCTGAAAAACAGGGAAACAAGGGGACATAAAAATCGATGAATTTTTTATTTCCGTGGACGTTGGGCTTAGCTGCATGGTTCCAATATCGGATGTGAAGTGGAATCTTGATCCACAACAAACTCGATAGGCCTCGTTATATTTAGCCAACGAGTGTAAAGCGACATTCAGCTGTTAGGCAATATTTCAGAAAGCTCGACCTCCCTTCGGGTAACAGAATACAGAGACCCCCAACGATTATCATCTTTTTGGAAGATGGCCAGAAGATTTTCGAAGAGCGAATAATAATATTCTCAAACATATAATCTCGGTCAGATATAAATCGCACATATTCTGATCGTTGAAATTTTCTTTGAAAAACACGGATTAAAGGAAAATCTACTTTCGGGCTCTCTCTCTTTCCTCTCTTCCCATAACGACGCCACTTTATCGCGAGGTAGGTAACTTCAACGCCAGATTTATAACCCCGACGGGATTAGAATCTTATCGTTACCAGACTCAGTTTTCAGAGGCTCAATTTCAACAAATTCTCCATACTCAAAAAAAAAAATCATCGAGTCTCATCCAAAGTTCGTTAGATATCGAAAAAATGATTTTTGGAATATGTAGAATTTGTTCTGGTCCCTTTCAACTAGAATCAATGACTCTTCACTTGTTTCATTTATTTATTCATTCCTCAAATAAAAAAATATTTTCACATTTTCTCACATCTGTGAGCTTTCGTGTACAGTCTGAAGTTCCATGAGGCTTTTGAGCTTCGTTTCCCTGATGAAAAGCGAGGCGAACAGAGTCCCTGCCCAGGAGATTGAGCCGAAGAAGAACATCGCGTTGGCCCCTCCGAGTCCGTCGAGTATCTCGCCGAATGATAGGGTTAGAGCCAGGGAGAGGAACCAGTTGATAAAAACCATTGTAACACCGGCCTCGATTCTGATTTGAATTGGTAAAATTTCACCGATATAAACCCAGGCCATAGGACCGACCCCGAGATTGAAAGAGACGAAGAATAATGTGATCCAAGTTAACGACATCCATGAGAGACTGTCAGCGTATTCTGGGTCCGCTACATCCACCACGGAAAACCAGCCTAGGGAGTCATTGAAGAGATTAATTGAGGCTGGACCAATCGAAGAAGTATATTAGATCTATAAATTGGTAGAGACTTTTATCTTGACGTAGTGTGAATCTGAGGTGAGAGAATTCAGTTTTTTCATCATATCTCGACAACCGTTGATCTTATCGTCGTGAAGGTAATTATAAAAAATGAAGCTTACTAAATTCTCTACAATAAAGGTTGAATACATTTTTCTCGTATCGTTGATAGTTTTTCTCCAATACACCAGTGAATACGTACATAATCCTCACAAGGCTCTGTACAAATATCGATACTTTAAGCCCTGTATTACACAAAAACTATTGAAGATATTGAGAAAGTGTATTCAACCTTTGTTGTAGAGAATTTGATAAACTTCATTTTTTATATTAACCTTTTTGACGATAGCATCAACGGTTGTCGAGATACGATGAAAAAGCTAAACTCGAGCACCTTTCTCGCCACAGAACCTTGTGAGAAGTATGTACATACGTATTCACCGATGTATTAGAGGAAAACTATCAAAGATATGGAAAAAGTGTATTGAACCTTTGTTGTAGAGAATTTGATAAACTTCATTTTTTATCTCAAACTTTTTTACGATAGGATCAACGGTTGTCGAGATACGATGAAAAAGCTAAACTCGAGCACCTTTCTCGGGATAAAACCTTATGAGAATTATGAACGTATTCACCGATGTATTAGAGAAAAACTATCAAAGATATGGAAAAAACGTGTCTAACCTTTATTGTAGAGAATTTAGTAAGCTTCATTTTTTGTAATAACCTCCGCGACGCTAGGACCAATGGATGTGGAGATATGATGAAAAAACTGAATTCTTCACAGATCATGACTAATTAATTTGTCCATTTTTGCTGATTTGACTTGTGAGCTATTATTGGAATAATTATCGCCCATTTCGCTCACCCAGCAATATTAGAAAGACGCCCATCAACGAACTCGATATAATGATCAGAGCCTTCCTCCCCAGGACGTCGACGAGCATCACAGCGACGACGCTCCCCACGATCTGCGCGGTCCCAACGATCATTGTCTGACACGTCAAGCTCAACTCCGAAGAACCTCCAGCTTTCAATATCGCGAGTGTGTAAAATACGAATGGACCTATTCCAGAAAACTGGTACATCATCATCAGCGTAAAGGAGGTGAAGAGGCTCTTCAGAACCGTCTTGTCTCTCAGAATCGTTCGCAACGTGACCTGGAGCCGGAAGGTGTTTCATGAGTCAAAAAAAGCTCCTCTTTGATCCGTTCCGAGTATGTTTCCAGGATTATTGAGGCCCTGCAGAGTCCTTTGACACTGGAATACTCACTTGATTCGATTTCTTCATCGAAACGAGACCCTTGAGCTCCTCGATCTCGGCTTCCACCCCGTCGTAATCACTTCCCCGAAAATATTTGACCGAGTTTCTGGCTCGGTCTTCGTTTTCCGTCATCATATGATGGACCGGACTCTCGGGCATCAGGATGGCCAGGGCCACGGGGGCCGTGGTCACGGCGCAAATCACGCTGTAGAGCCACACGGTCTTTTCCTCGCTGGTAAAATGCGCTATCGAGTACGCGAACATGATTCCCAAGTTTATTAGGAGTTGGAAAATGCAGAGAAGAGAACCGCGGATATCCTTATCCGCTATTTCCGCTATGTACGTCGGCGAGAGCACGCAAAACGAGCCGGAAAATCCGCACAAAATTCTTCCGAGTAACAGGAGAGGAACCTGGAGTTTATTCGGGGGTTAAGATGGTCGTGTGCTTTCGAGTGTCTCTTGGTAGTCCAGTCAGTATAGACTTTGACCCTCGAAAAATTAAATCGCGCGATTTTCTTTTCCTATGCCCTCGGGGGGGGTCACTGGGAGTATAAATTTCAAATGGCGACCAAATTGAGCCCTTGCTTATTTTCAAAAAGTGTTTTTTTTTAGAAAAAAAAACGGTTTTTATCAAATAACCCGGCCATTTTTCAATTTAACGAAAAACCGTAGGGACAAAAGTTGTAGGAAATTTTGTCCGCTACAAGTTTGGTCCTTATGATTTTTCTTTTAGGATCGGTATTTTTCGAATTACACTCAAAAAACCGTTCCAAATTCCAGAAATTGCATTATCTCGTTTATTTTCCACTTTTCAGCTATAATGAATAGAACCAAACTTGTAGAAAATCAAATTTCCAATAATTTTGGTCTCTATAATTTTTTTTCCCAAAATCGATATTTTTCGAATTAAACCTGAAAAACGCGCCGATTTCTCTACCAGTTTGGTTATCGGGTTTAATTCGAAAAATATCGATTTTTGGAAAAAAAGGATGGAGACCAAAATTGTTGGAAATTCAATTCTCTACAAGTTTGGTTCTATTCATTGTAGCTGAAAAGTTGAAAATAAACGAGATAATTCAATTTTTGGAATTCGGAACGGTTTTTTGAGTGTAATTCGAAAAATATCGATCCTACAAGAAAAATCGTAAGAACCAATCTTGTAGCGGACAAAATTTCCTATGGCTCTTGACCTTACGGTTTTTCGTTACATTCAAAAATGGCCGAGTTATTTGATAAAAACCGTTTTTTTTTTTTTAAAAAAAAACACTTTTCGACAACAAGCAAAAGCTCAATTTGGTCGCAATTTGAAATTTACACTCCCAGTGGTCCCCCCGGGGGCATAGAAAAAGAAAATCGCGCGATTTGATTTTTCCAAGGGTTATAGGTCGTTTTTTTGGATATACTGACACGGGGGAAATTTTTTGCTAGTGGAATTCTAACCACGTGGTGAAAAAGCTGCTTCTTTAGTTGTAACAATTTTTGAAAAACTTTATGCATGGTTTTGACAAAATTACAAAATTTGAAAAATATAAAAAATTACATGAAAAATTATGTTTCCTCAACTGACGGCGATCAAAATAATTGATATAAAATTACAGTATCTTTTTTTCATCGTTATGGGGTCAGAATTTCACTCGCAATTACGCTCAAAATAGTTTTTTTGGTTAAATTCAATTACCGAATTACCGTCTGTCCGGCGAAAACTATGCAAGTCCATCCTAGAAAAACGACGGGAAGGGTAAACATGACGGTTCCGATCCACCCGAACCTCCTCAAGATAAACGGTAAAATCGTCAATCCTAGGCAAACACCAAGATTGAAGATTCCGCCTACGAGTCCGATCTCCGTCGGGTCTCCGTTAACGTAGTTTTTTATCGTCTCACTGCTGCTAGAATTCCACCCGAGACAAACTCCGAGTGAAAAACCCCCCAAGGAGGCTGAAAATTTTCGGATCGAGATTAATATTCCTTGAAATTGGTTCCTCGCGAAAATTTCCCACTTTGTCTCACCCACGAACGACGCGAGGTACTGTCTCAGACGTTTTATCTTCCCACTTTTCGGCGTTTCGTCGGACATCTTTCCCCCGATTTGAAATTGCAAGCCCTCGGTCCACGAACCAGAGCGAAGTGAGCTTCGCGTGGAAAACAAAAAAGCGAAGACTTTTAGTACTCCCGATAGCGTCGATCGATAAAAATTATGGTTCGATTAGATCGATTACCGTACCTGCGCTTAATGCGGTTTGTTTGTGTTTCGGTGGCTCGATAACGCTGCACTTGGCTTAATCTCCCTCTCTTTCTCTGCCCCTTATCTTATGGGTATACATTTGAGATAAGCTCAGCTCAAATGGACCAAAGACGTAAAATCCGGCCTCGATGCTTTACGGTATGAGCTTCGAACTGGATCCGCTGTTGAAAAATGAGAGAGAGAAAAAAAAAGGACGAATTTTTGATACCGCAGGATTTGGGATTATTGTAGGATTTTTGAATTTAGAAGATTCAAATATAGCGACGAGGAACAGGATCGTAGAAATTTTCCAATCGTTTTACGATAAGGGGATATTTTCCTGTTGAAGAATCACTTTGAGGTCCTAAATCGATTCATAATCTTTGGCAATTGGCTGAGGTCAGTGGAAATAAGCCTGAGCCACGTCGTTAAATTGGAATTGCTCTAATCCGAATCACTGAAAATTGCTCAAAATTTTCTGCTCGTTATTCAAAATCGCTTGAAATTGATAAAAATCTCTTAATCAGAATTCGAAATCGCCAACTTGTTTTTTTGTTTCCTTCATCGTGTCGTTTTGAACAATTTTTTCCCGCTAATTAGGATCGAGCTACTTCACAGGTTCTTTTTTCTTTCTTTGTTAAAAATCAAATTTTCGCTCTAATGAATTGAGAAGATGACTGAATATATCAGAGAATCCAATTTCAATAGAATCAAACACAATTTTTTCATCGATTATTCCGTCTTGATAAAACGAATGAAGTAATGATAAAAACGATAAAAAAAAAGACATTTTGGTTGATATTTGGTCCCCGATCTCATAAAATATGACCCATAAGTGATATTCTTATCGCATATATAGATAATTAGACCTCCTCACATATTCCTGGGATGGGATGCGAGTCTGAGTGCTTCAGCTTCCATAGATAATAATTTTCGGAACTTTTAGGATGGCTGATATCCAGAAGGGAGCCTTCGATAAATTCCGTGTTATTTTATAGTCTGCATCGCGGTTTTAATTAATTTTGTGTTATATCAGAGCTTGCGGCAGAGTCGAATCGCGTTTGGATAAATCTGTGAAGTAAATTGTTCATCGAATCGATCAGAGTCTCTGTTATAATTTGAATAATTGAAAATTGAAAATATAATCGATGTGCTATGATGATGATTTTGATTGGAAAAATTATTGCGAATTTGAATCCAGCGAAACGACGTGATGCAATCGACACGTAATTTGAAAAACGTCGATTTTTTATACACCGAGAATTTTTAGGCATTAAATAAATTCCCAGGATTTGTCAAAGGCTTGCAGGACTCGACGTCAAAAGAGGGACGGATCCTTGATGCTCTTATTTTCACTATAGATTTTAATTAAACTTTCATATAATCATCGGAGTCTTTGATCTAGTGGAGTAAAAAAAAAGAAGAAAATTGTGAAAAAAAAGTTCTTATTACCTGATAACCTGTACGAACAACGAGACGACGTCGATTTTCACAGAGAAAACAGAAAAGAAAAAAAAAAAACTAGCTTTACTGACTCGAGCGAAAACTTGTATATAACATGAATAATTTATATTTATAGAAATATATAGGACGAGGAGATACCACGATAGCTTCGAAACTCTGAAGCTCATAAGCCGAGAGAAAAATAAGAAATTTTAAACAACTTTTGAGATATTATTTTTTATAGTTTTTTTTTTGTCTAGGATCTTACACTAATCTTGTGAATAATTGAAGCAATAATTTATCATGTATTGAAATAATTATTTTGTTTTTATCAAAAGTTTCGTTTTAATCAAAATCGACTCAACCAGGAGTAATACCAGTCCGATGAAGATGAAGAGTTTCCCTCGGATCCTTTGTTGTAAAACATCATCTTATCGCTCGGACCTGTCCAATGTTGGCAATTCTATTCGTTCTATTTTACCAATAACGGAAACTGAGACACATACTATAGAGCTTGCGACCGGATTGTCATGTGTCGGACACGTGCCTATAGATACATTTTTATGGAACGATTGAAATGAACCAAAAAAAGAAAGAGAGAGAAAAAAAGAGGACATTGTTTGGACATCAATATTGAATATTGAGTACTTCGAGATGAGATAAAAAATCGGAAAAAAATCAACCACTATCAAGATGATGAGAGTATTCATTTTCAATAATAATAATGCCCAAAAGTTATAAACAAGTTGTTTAAAAAAATCATTGTTTAACAAATTTCCTGGTGACGTTATTTTTTTTTCATGTCAAATGAATTC
>JAFFZH010015164.1:28894-65628 GCA_018420115.1 Euura saliciscinereae | reverse complement strand
CCCCCCCCCCCCCCCCCCACTCGCGGTTTCTTCTATTATTTTTGTCACGAAATGACTCTTTTTCAGCTCTATTGCCTGGCCTATCCAATCCAGATTCATCATCGAAGTCGACCCTAAGCTCCTTATAAGTTTGTGGAGATGTTTGACCGCAGAAAGGTCTTCAGCCTGTATACACTTGATTCTGAAACGTGTTAGATTGGGAAACTTTGCCACGATGGCCGTCATCTCCACTGCGGGACTGAAGTTCCGGTCATTCTCGAAGACGAAGCGGGTCAAGGAGGGACACTGCATGGCAAACTCCAAGCCAGACAACATGTCAAACTCGCATCGTCTGACTATCTGTCTATAGCCCGAGAAGACCGAAGACCGAAGACCAGTGTGCTTTGCGTATAGAATATCTCTCCTCGTACCCGTAAGAGAAATCTTCTAGTTTCTTGTCACCGGATAGAAGAAATGACAGGCTCACGTGAGTAACTTTTGGGCACTCGTCAACCTTCACCACGCGCAGATTAGGACATGAACATAGGAAGCGAATCCCTGCGTCCGTGACGCTCTCCGAACGAGAAAGATCCAAGACTTCCAGGTTTGGACAGCTTCGTCCGATGATCTCTAATTCAGAGTCAGTACAACGATTCGCGTATTTTATGGATGTAACGTCATTGAGGTAACATTTTTCGAGGACTGTGAGATGCTCCTCGTGTTGAGCATGGTGTAAATGCAGTTCCTTCAATATCTTCAAACGAGGTGCGTCATCAGCGGTCAGAAATCGTAAGATGTTATTGGTCAATCGAAGTCCGACAACATCCATGTCCATTATCAACTCCAAAATAGTCTTGCCCCAAGATTCATCCATTCTACCTACGAACGAGGCGCAATCGTTCATGAGGCTGGCCAAGAAGTCCGCTTTCAAATTCGACGGAATCCGACTGAAAAATGTTTCTTTTATAGCAGCAACAGCTTCTCGGAGCTCGATCAAAGCGTCCGCACCCTTCTCGCTCAGCTTTCGGCAGCATTCTACAACGGAGCCTAGCACGACACGCTCAGCCAACTCGTGGAGAGAATCGACTTCCTTCGTTTTAGGCATTGCAGCGAATCTAGAAACGTACAGAGAATTTTACAGGGCGATGAGACTAGCACCTTTTACCGAGGGAGTATATTACTTTATAATATCAAATATCAATGAATTATAAAAATTCGATAAAAAAAATTCGTAGCTAAAAGCAGAAGGTAAGCGCGATTTTTTTTCTTTGTATTTTCGATGTCGCTATTCCCACGGTTCCGTGACTCTATTCGCGTCACACACAAATTTTCGTGTGGCCCCTTCAGAGTCCTAGAACACCTTGATCTGTATTGTACCATGTGTGTGTGTGTGTGTGTTGTGTGCGTTTGGCTAAATTAAAATTTTCCTTTTCTGGTAAATACTTGAGAGAAATCCGCTTCTTTCAAGGGACACGTATTTTTTTCGTGACTCTTATAGAAGCACGAATTTTTTTGCGTGACTCCTGCGTGCCTCTAATAGAGTCACGGAACTGTGGGAATAGCAACTCGAACTAATTTTTGAGCCATTAAGCGAACCACCCCCACCACCTTTGTTTCAAGACCTGTGTCTCGTGGAGAGAGGCAGCACCTCCTTGGATTACAGAACAATATTGTTAAAAAACTGTTATTACGTCTCGATTTTCGAAAATCCACGATTGGCAGGCCCTTCATTGAGTTTTTCTACGTCACTGATATCAATTTCACATCAATCGAATGTGTTTTGGCTGAGAAAATAGCGTTTGAAAATTCCAAGTGTAAATCATATCGAGGTCACGTGACTTTCATTTCACCTTAATCTTTGAGACAAGCATATGACTACTGGCAGGATCAACCAGGGAGCTATTTTTCATATAAATATCAATTTTTATTTATATGTTCGCTCGAGGCCGCCGGGTCTTATTGCCCGGTCGGCAAAACGTTCTGTTAAAACGTGATTGCGTTCGAATTGTTGTTTCCTCGGACTTTGCGACGAGCGCGTGAGATGCGGAATAAAAGCTGGCCGTAATTGGCAGGATTATTCGCGTCTTTTGATGCTGTCCAATCAGTGTGCTGGATTTCTCCTACTGGAAGTCTCTTTTTTTCTGCCACCCCGAGCGCGTAGGTCGAACTCAGCTTGCGTTCAAGGTCATGCACAAAACGATAAAACAAAATGCCTTCAGTGATCGGTATAATGTATGACCAAGACACGGTGGCCACTATGAGGAATGAAAAGAATCTCTCTCACTCTTCCAGACCGAAGTATTTTTTTTTCTTGACTGAAATAAGGACGAATTAGTGGTTATTCAAGTATCTGATGGATAATTCTCTGAATCGATGACGGAGGGATACTTTTTAGCATTGTTTATTTATAATTTATTTAAGTTTTGCTACTATTTTCATCGATTGACGTTTCCGCGCCAAAAAGAAAAAAAACTCGCTAGGGATTTTCTATTCTGTCTTGTTTCGTATCGCCATAAAATTCCCTGACTTTTTCCTGACCATTTTTCGAATTTCCTTACTTTTCCCTGACTTTATCTCTACCCTGAGTTTATCAGATATAGAGTTGTGACGAAAATCATGGTTTCATAGTTGTGATGATAACATAGTTTTTAATATTCTGCCACAAATGTTGATATATAGACTTCAATATTATTATATAATTTGTTGTAGTAAATGAATTGAAGTACAAATTTACTTGGAATTGAGTTTCAAAGCCCCAAAGAGAATCCCTACAGAAAATGACGTCCATCAGAAATGGACTTTCTCATAGGTCCCCGGATAGCCCCAGATATAATACGGATTCAAAAGCTATATTAAAAATCTGATAAGATCGTATTCCCCTATCCGTCATTTTCTGTAGGGATGGTTTGCATTATGCATGACGATTGAACAGATCGCAATTAATCATTGTAATCGACTATTTATACAGATAAAATATTGTACCGAACGATATGCTTAACTAGCTCACAATAGCGCGCTTCGCGCGCTTCTGAAACCAACTTTCAGATCGTTATTACAGCGCTTTTTTGCTTACACTAGTGGCAACTTCACTATGATTTGGATGCTCGATCACCACTTGAATATTTTGCTTTCAATTGATTAGAAAATTATGAAGAAGACTGGAGTTTGAGGTGAAAGTATCCAATGATAACGTGTGGAAAACTTTGGGGTTAAGGAATATATAAGTTACAATTTTATATATTTCGTGTACTTATATTTATTCTGGAAATTTTATCCTACAACACAAACGGTACATTGAACGTGTTTTTCATCGATGGACTAGTTGACATCAGGGTTTGTAATATTATACGAAGAGGAAATACATATTTAAAAATTCGCGTATCATGCAGATGAGCATGAATAATATAATAATTTATGACGAAACATACTCGATGAAATGAAGAATCGTATACAATTATAATTATATTTCCTGTACAATCGAGATATTTAGATTTCGAGATTTTACAGCCTCCCTCATAATGGGTATAAAATCGGATATGGAGGAACTTGAATCAGTTTTCAACACCTCTAATTTCGAAAACGTTTCTGGACTCAGAAACAATGACATGGCGTCTTCACGTGTCATGTCAATGTGCTGGATTATAAGTTCTTTCAGTTCTGGCATTTCGACAAATTCTAATACCGGCCTATAATATCGACGAGAAAAGAGAACGTTACACTTCAATACTCTCAATTTTTCGAAAGGTGGTATAAACAATATTTCCCCTTGAAAACGCTACACATGGTCAAATTACAAAGACTCGATACTCGGACAAGTACGTAATATGAAATGCAAGTGATTCTGCGTTAATCATGTTCTTATGCTAATTAGCCATTATTTATTTCCTTACCCAGCCATTGAGATTTTTATTGCAAAATTGAGATTTTTATTCTTCACAACATCTTTGACAGCCGGGTTTAGTTGAATCAACCTGATTTCGTTCAAATCAACCATATTTTTTCTCAACATTCACAAAGATATATCAAACAAAGAACCGCAATGTTTTTGTTGCGTCTATTGCGTTGCGTCATTAATCGTCGTCGTAGGGATGCGACACTATTCAACTTCTGGTTCGAGAATTTCGAGATCGAGATCGATATTGTCCACCCTTACAATCTCCCTGATCCGACCAATGTCATCGGAATTCTCCACTTTTGCGACCATTAACTTTTTTAGCTGTGGAAAATTGACGTAATCGAAAGCTATTCTTTCAATTTCGTCCGTACTCATCTTAAAACCGTAGAGGCTGAGTTCTTCGAGCGTTGACATTTCACCAAATTCTATGTCATGAGGATTATAGCAATAGGAAATAATCAATGTTTTAAGACATCGATGTCCCGGTATAACTAATTTGACTGTTCCTGGCTTATAAGAGAAGTAAAAGTATTCTAGATTAGTACAAAAGTGAAATACAGCATCCACGGTCGGCTGATTTGTGCCCAGCTCGTACAACGTTAAACTTACTAAGTTTTCACCAATGAATCGAAAATATGGATCGATTTGTTCACTCAGGAGCACTTCGCCCTCCTCGTTCCACCCATGAAGTGTTAATCTGGAGAGTCTCCCCGAGTCGAAATTTTAGCCCTCCTTTGAACCTCCTCTGAACCTCGAATTCTCTCCGACACTTGATCAATCTTTGGGAGTATTGAGGGTCAAAGGAGGGTGTGATGTGTTCGGTACAATTGATATTAGACTCCACTTGAACCTCCAAAAGTGGCAGAAACTGAACATTTGGATTCAAAGGAGGTTATGGAGGGTACAAATAAAACCTCCAGACCCTCCTTTAAACCTATTGCAGATGTCTCACAAGCCCTACAGACCCTCCTTTCGGCCTGAATCGAAGCTGGCGTAGACCCTACAGACTCTCCTTTCGGCCTGAATCGAAGCTGGCGTAGACCCTATACAGACCCTCCTTCAGGCCTATCATGTCTATCTTCCACGTACGTCGCAAAAATCATCTCCGTTGATATGGGGCATAATGCACTCCAAAAAGCGAATATAGGTATATTCAACTAAACATCATTCGTCGAAGATTCGAGCCAAAAATAGCTCGACATTACTGATGATTGAAAGTGAATTATGGGGCGAAATCAATATTACCATAATGAATTTGCTTATAAATTTGCTAATTATTTTGTAATAATTAATTATTAATTATTTTCTCATATTTTTTTCAATTACAACAAAAATATTGTAAAAAACATGCTCAATACAACCACCTCTGTACTACGAGGTACTGGGGTTGTACTTAAGCTTGATCACGTTTGGATCTCACTCGGTGTCATAGAGTTGCAATGTATACACCGAGCCGCGGTAGTTATTATCTGCCGGTGGCGTTATGCCTGCGAGAGCGGAACGCGAGTCTGCGCGGCTATGTGGACGCACTCGGTACTACGAAAGCAGGGTAAAAACTAGGATCAAGTAGGTTCAGTTTCTTCTCTAGACCCTACGGAACCTCCTTTTGATTCCGAGTCTCCAGTCCAAATTGTCCTTGTCCTGCTTTGGATCGAAAGGAGGCTACGTAGGGTCTCAAAAGAAGAGAATGGATCCAAAGGAGGCTATGTAGGGCCAAGGAGGTCACGTAGGTTCATGGTTGCTCGATATTTGGGACTAAAAGGAGGTTTCAGAGGGTTAGCAAAGGCTGGAGTGGAGTCAAAGGAGGTTCACCGATAGCACCGAAACCTGCAGATAGAGCCTAGTAGGTTCAACGGAGGGTCGCGGCTAGTGCGAAACAAAAGAAATAGGTTCAGGAGGATTCAAACGAGGCCACAATTTTGACTCGGGTAAAGTCTTTATACCACAGGTTACCCTCTCTCTATACGCAGTTCGTGCGGAACTCATAACCTTGCCGAATAAACAGTTACTTTCTGCGCATGCCACATAAATATCTATTGCTGACCTATATTTTTAAATCTTTAACAACCAATTCTAATTTAATCGGTGTATCATAAGCTGTGTAGGTTCAATTGAAATGTATTTGATTGAATACGAATCTGCTCACCGAACGGATCACCATAAAAATATTTTTGTGGAGTTACCTGAAAATATGTTACGTTATATTTTAAGAAGGATTGATTCAAATTAATTTGAGCGTTTACTTGTTATCGAAAAAAATTCAAATAAGATGGTGGATCGGAATTTCAGCATCCGATTACTGAATACGATACTATGCGAATAATTAACAGAATTTTGGATAGATTATCACGCCTATCGTTTGCGCGTTTTTTGCGCAAACAGCACCCACAACAATTTATCAGTAATTATTATCTGTACCATTGAATAAAAAAAATTCCAAAGCTGCGAAGCTGGTACCAAAATCCAGTATTGCCCATGCGCCGAGAGCGATCCAATATCCGTGCTTTCCAGTTCCCAGGGAAAGAAAGCCGTGAAAATGATAGTGAATTTAGGTGACCAGCGAAAATGGTGCATAATTCTGATGACTTTAGTTCGTCCGGTTTCATTTAGGTTGAATCAGCAGAAAAAAAGTTACATTTCAAAATCATTCATTTGGGAATGTTACATTTTTCTGTTTAATTAACCCGGTAGAAACTTACACTTCTGTCTTGAAATACAACGAAAAATATTCTTCATATTCAAGACTTGCGCAAACGATCTGACTACAGTTTTAGACGATTATCTTGACTTCAGATGATAACTTAATGATAAACCTCAGAACTGTAGGCGACAAATGCATTACTAAATACGTCGCTGTTCACCTCAACGCGACACATTTCTAGATCTCGCATCATTTTTCATTCAATCCCAACTTCTTTGTTGCTGTCTTTTTAGCTCTGAAATAATTCTATGACTTTCAGGTGATTCTTTGAACCGATTCTTACTTTTAGGTAGGTACTTATTTTTCTTTGCACTTCAAACTTTAACCTTTTATAAGTTCTAAAAAGTTCACGAGAATTCTGTTGCTGCAAAACAACCATTCCTCATTACTTTCGCCAACAGAAACGTAGGCAGATTGTTCTATATTTTCTTTTCAATATTTATTAATTTAAAGTCAGTTTCAAAATTCTGACCAATAATCTTCACATCTTGATTCTCAATCGTATGTCAAGGATAGCCGAGCAAAGATAATGTGCTGCCAACGTTTCGGAATGAGAGCTACTATTTTTCTCCACCTTTACCATCGGAAAACGGCTGATTCCGATATCTGATATTCATATAGTCATTGATTTTTTCTGTGATCCCTGTGCTGGTCCGTGTGGTGACCGATAGGAGCAAAGTCGAACGCGAATGGACGGTGGCGTTTATCAGGAATAGGAGCTGCGTGTGTTCTAGAATTCCAACATCCAGTAAACGTAATCTCCATACCTGTCTTTTCTAATTTTTTGTGAATGTTCAAGAAACCATTGAACTGACCTGCCTGACCTAACTTGAGTCGCGCAAGGCAAAGATATGGCTGAGGAAACCTGTCAAGATTGTTCATTCTTGAATCTTTTAGGTACTTCAAAACGAAAAAAAGTTTCTTTTTTTGATAGACTCAGTTAAAACATTTACTTTTTCTTTCAATGTCAACTTGATTATAAATGTTACCGAAGAATTGTACTGTGTATTCCTGAGCATCACCAACGTTCATTTGCAGCAGTCGCACGGCGAAGTTCATGGTACAGAATCACTATAGTATATGGGGCTGTCCACGTCAATTCACCTAGCGAGGGGGAAATAACTCCTTGAATTGACGTGTCAATAGTCGGTGAATTGATTCGTAATTCACTGAATTAACGAGAATTACTTGAATTAATGAGAATTACCTGAATTGAAAGTGAATTACTTGAATTGACGAGAATTACCTGAATTAACAGTGAATTACATCGAATTAAGTTGAATTACATTTAATTAAGTTGAATTACATTGAATTACTCTGAGTTTTTCTGAATTAAATGAATTATTTTGAATTGAATGAATTATTCTGAATTGAATGAATTATTCTGAATTATTTCAACTCAAGAATTGATGTGTCACTCAAATCTCGAGTTATTTCCCGCTCGTCACCTAGCCTCCAGACCGCAACATTTTTTATTTGCTTCTTAATTTTGTCTGTAGTTGTCCTTGTTTTGAAACATTTTTCTGAATTTTCTTCAGATTTTTCGGACAAATTAACCCTTTTCGAGTTATGATTTTTTCGACCGAAAAACAGACCATTTTTAAAAACCTGAAAAAATTCACAAAAACCGTATGATAAACGGAGAACAGACTCCCGCTCGCGAGAATATGGGCTGAATTTTTCTTATATTTTTTTTACTCGATCAAAACTTTTTTTCGGCAAGAATACACTAAAACCACGACTTTCATCCACCCATAAATATACCGATACTATTTTTGAACTGGAAGGATGAAAAAAAATCAAATTCACCTGGTCGGATACAAGGAATCAATTCGATCAAATATTCGATACATCAAAAGTAAAATATGGGTTGATTCAGTGAGTGATTAATTATTCCTGGGATGTGATAAAAACTTACATAACTATCGCCGTACCCGTTACTTATAGAAAATCTACCTTTGCATATATTCTGCCACAAACGAAGACAACACAAATTTTCCTCGATCGAGGTTATGTGAAGACTATTAAATTGTATGTACCTCAAACATACCTTTCATCGAAATCAATTCTGTTCAAAATCTTGAATCGCGCCTGTCAAAAACAACAGCTCTGAACGGTGCGAAGTCAGATCCGAGCGGCGTCACCGCCGTCCAATCGGCATCGCGGAAAGCTGGTGGTTACGGAAATGCGAGAAGCAGCGATAGAGATCCAGCGATAAATAATCGTGACAACCAACTTTTTAATGAGGGAGATCCCCCTTGATAGTCCTTTCTCTCGGATTATGTCTGATGAGTAATTTAGGTTGGCGAAATAGTTATAGAATTAAAGCATAGGCTGAAAATCGCAGCCGTATCATGTGGTGATAAACGTCAAAGCCGACAATAGATATACAACTGTCAAATTCTTTTACTGTAATCATATTAGTCGACAAAGAAAACTGTCTGCTATAATTAACCGAGTTTAAACTCGAAAATTATCTCACCCTGAACGACAAAGTTGGGATTAGGTCGAGGGACTAAATTTGTATGTTATACAAATCTGTGTAATCAATATTATTTACACTATGCTACTGATCGAATATCGTAAACAACGGCCGCGGCGTAGTGACGTCATGGTCAACTCACTCTTTTCCTAATCCGACAAAATCTGAACGTTTTCATATGACCGTCTGATTACGATCTAGGCAGCTCGAATTAGAATTAATTTTTGCTTGTTAGACAACGCGAGGTTACAGCTGACAGGGTCTGAATGAGCGCTATATTTCGAATCCGAAAGTCCAACAGAAAAGGGAAGAGAGTTCGTAATATAATCATTTTATTTACGTGAAAATTTATCAAATATATTGAAAGAAAATATATCACGAACGATAAAAATGTGATGTTTTATGTATATATGGTATTTTAATCTTTGTGGTGAATGTGTATTGTCAATGTGATGACGGCACCTGGACTCGACACGGGGTTGACAGCCGCAAATTCGTGGAAAATAGATAGAATAGGTTTGTAATCTGATAACTCATCTTTTTTTTCTAAAACTTGGAGAAAAAATCTTCGTCATTGGTGGCATTAACGTACCGAGTGAACACCTAGCGGTGCAACACTAGTCAAAATTACATGGTTTATGACTCGTTTAGTGAAGTGCAGGAAAGTTGGAGTTACAAATCATTCTAGCACTACAAACCAACATGAATTGAAAAACCTATAAACATGAAATATATAATGAATATCGTAATGAATAGACCCAAACATGCTTCTAAATGCTACTGGATAGTATTAAAAAACAATCGAACCAGATCATGAACACTTTTGGAAATTGACAATCATTGTTCTATCTTGAAGTTAATTTTTTTTTCATTCGCAAGTTTCTCAATACACGCGAGTTCCTCAGCAGTCAAGCCATTCGTTCTGATCACAGTCAATTTAGGGAATCTCTTTTTATCGAGCATCATCCATTTCACGAATTTTAAGCTAACGTGAAAGTCGATAATCGAGAGGTATTCAAGTTCCAACATCTTGTCAAATTTTATTCGCGGATTATGACCGAATTTGCACATCAGTGAATTTCTGAAAGGAACATAGAGGACGAGCTCCTTCAATTTCGGAAAAGACGGTACGTGCAACGTGTACCGAGTCACTCCGAGACAGTCGACATTGAACCCACGAGTGAATCCCAATCGTTCGATATTCGGACAGTTGTCTACAATGAACTTCAAATCTTCAGTGTCGAAAAACAGGTTCTGACCACCGAGGCGAAACTGCAAACTGATCACATTCTTCCCGATATAATTTGCCAAGAGGACTTGCAGACTGTACCAAGTTTCCTCTACGTCGTATCGACTGACGTTGTGCACCGGATCATCGACTTTGGCGAGAGCAATATCGATCGTCGTGAGTTTATCCAGTGAACCCAACACATCAAGACCGTAATCCAGGCTCGAATCGTCGATCACAAGATGCCTCAAATTTGGAAACTTTCGTACAAGACATTACAGATGATCCTCCGTACAGGAGCAATCGTTTCCAAAAACGAACCGACCAACGTGTGGAGACTCTGCGACCGAATTAGACAGCAGATCGCAGTCGCTGGAGTGACGGTGACTCGAATTGTGGCTCAGATGGTCAATTTTTTCGTGGAGTGACCGGAAGTCGTTTATCCCACTTTCGGATACTGAACAATTGACCAGATCAACGTCACGCAGTTCGGAGCATGGGGTCAACGCGGTGAGTCCAAGGTCTGTAACCTTGCGAGAATTACTGACTTTCAAAATTAGCAACTTTGAGCAATCTTGCCCGATGACCGTCAGGTCAGCGTCTGTACATTTTTCCACGAAGATGAACGTCGTGAGATCCCGAAGACGAAAATTTTGCAGACTGGTTCCTGAAATGGCGGAATAAAAGCTCAAGTCCAGTGTCTTCAAGCCTTCTATTCGATGCGCGTCGTGGGGGTCAAGAAAACGTAGAATTGGACCTTCGCATTTTAGACCAACGATCTCTATGTCCATCACCATTTCTAACGCTGCCTTGCAGTGGGACGCTGGTCGATCTTTCGCACAGAATTTATTCAAAAATCTACTAGAAAATTCAGCTAGAAGATGCCAAGGTATGCGATCGCGGATGTCGTTCTTGATAGCAGCGATCCCCTCTCGTAGAACCTCCAAGGATTCTGCACTGAATTGGTCACACAAGCGTAGGACACATTGGAAGAGGACATCTAGAGACATCGCCTGCAAAGATGCTGGCTGATTCGATCCGGACATGGCGGAAGCTCAGCGAGCCTGCAAACATACAAATTTCGAATCGATATAGGACTAGAACCTGTCGTTCTCGGTGGTCAACCGATTCCAAGATGATTCTACACTACATCAGGGTCTTTCAATAACCGGCAAATGAGGTGTCTAAATGAGGGACGAGAATAGCACCAAAAGTATCGACGGTGTTCATTGGATTCGGGTAATTTTTGAGATTATTGATTACTTTTCATGTCACTCTAACCTGAATAAATTAAATTGAATTGTAAGTAGGTAGATAGTAGTAGATAGTAGGATGGTATGGATCTGGAGCTAAGAATGGCAGAAATTAATGAAAATGACGAAATTAATGAATCATTCGTTTTATTGAACAAGGTACAAGTAAACATTTGAATCATTACGAGTTACATTTTGAAGTCTGACTTTTGGGATCCACAAAATTTACAAATTTTGACACATATTTCGATAGAAATGCGAGTATTCTCGCTTTCATCATGGTGTATTATTCAGGAAAGAAATGAGACACTGTGTTATCGTATGCTCAATAATTAGTAAACATGGATTATTGGAAAATTAATATCAAATTGACAACAGTTTAAAACTATCATACTCAATTTTGTGCGCGTCGCATCGCGTCATCACGATAGAAATTGATCATTGTAATCAGTCAGATTCCGTATCTGGTATTCACCGGTATGAGTAACTAAACGGAGTTTGTTTTCTACAAAATATGAGATTTTTCATTCGGACGCAATTAGACATTCACGGTTTTTTAGTGATCTCACCGTGATACATTTTCTAATTAATATCTACAACACCTACCCACCCACCCAACTACTATCCCCCGAACCCACACCGAGAATAATCCTCAAGTAAACCGTTGTGAGGAAAATAAGGATAAGGCAGCAGATCTTCTAGGTAATCCCAGGGTGAAGGAGAAGCTGAATATCTACGAAAATCCGTAGAAAGTATTTCAGCATAGCGCGAAGAGTCATATTCTTCGAGCCGGAAATCAAGATTGCTGTCTCTGGAGATGCGTTTAACTTCTTCACCAATCTCACTCTTAGATCGTGAAGTCACTTTCAAAACAGACAATTTCGGGAACTTGTCGTTATCGAACATAATTGATTCGACAGTTTTCAGATCAGTGTTGTCAGGTAGTGTTAGGATTTCGAGGTTCAACATTTTACCAAATTGAAAATCTGTCTTTCTGAAGGAGGTGCGGGGGGTCAGGACTTTTAAGTTCACGAATTCGGGTACTACCAAAATACCACCATCGGAATCAAATTCTAGGTATTCAAGATTGCGACAGCGGTCGGATATCATATCCAATTGCTCTTGCTGACATGCGAATGTTACATTATACGAACCCATTGTACCTAACGACAAATATGTAATGTTGGGCCCGATTGTCCTGAAGACATCTTCAAGATGCCCCCACGTTTCTTCAAGTTTCTCGTAACGGATTTCGGCCGGGAATTGTATCCCAAGCCCAGTGAGTCTATGCAGGTATTTCAGCGCAGAGATGTTCTCCACGCTTTCGCAAAGAATTCTGAGATCCATCAAATTGGGAAATTTATTTACAATGGCCTGAAGATTCAACGCGGGTCTACCGTTTCCAAAACTTTCGATATCCAAGCGATTCAATGACAGAACCTCAACAGATGGGTCGAGGCCAGACGACTCGTCGATATTACTGTCAGAATCCAGGGATTCAGATTTTTCAAAGCATGCATAATAAAAGTCCTCCAACTTCTCATGCACAGACAGGATATGGTTGAAGCCTCTGTGGGTGAGGTTCACACAATCGCGAAAGTGAACCACGCGCAGATTCAAGCACGGACTTATGGCTGCGAGTCCTTTGTCTGTTACGTGTCTCGAGCAACTTACGTTCAGAACTTCAAGGTTTCGACAGTGTTCCCCGATGATAAGTAAATCGGAGTCAGTGCAAGAAATCGGATATATAAACGTGGTTAGATCGTTTAGATTGAGAATCGACAGATCAAGTGACATGGGTGACCCACCCACGCACGCCGTGCTTAAATCCAGTTCTTTCAATCTTGGAAACCGGTGCCCCTCTCGTAGAATCACGCGGTTCAAGTTTCGACCGACCAATCGTAGCCCAGCGATCTCTATATCCATAATGATTTCCAGTCCAACCAGATAGTCTGATACATTGTATTCGTCGCGCCTAAATTTTGTCAAAAATCTGTCTGCAAACTCGGACAACGAAGATCCAGGTAGGCATTCGACTCTTTCCCGGACAGAATCGACGCCTCTTCGGAACAGAGCCTCGTCGCCGGTACCGATGAGTCGTTTGAAACATTGCAGAACGGATTCAAGAAAGGCGTCCAAAACCATCGAATGCAGCGAAACAACCTGCTTCCGTTTCGGCATCCCAGATACTCAGCGAGCCTGAAAATACAAGACATTGAAATCGACAGCCAGCAGTCAGAGCAATACAACCTCCTCGCAGAGAGTGGAGTCAGGTAATAGCGATCAGAGATTATTCCGAAGAAATAGTGGAGGTCAGTGAGTTAGCCTTTATGTATGGGTGACCGGTGAAGCAACCAATAGATAACCTACGTTCGTGCAACCGCGCATTCGTCTGATATATTTGGAGATTTCAGAGTTCATTTGGTTGTTCACGGTCACATCTGCTTGCCTAAATTTACATACGAACCACACTGAATTGATAGCTGACTGACGGAACGGGAAAGATTTCTTCTGCGAGATAACCAGGGTTCGGGTTACTACGCGTTGGACACTATCATTAGATACAGCCTCATTTCTTCAAAAGTATACAGAAATTGTGCTCTTCGAAGAGGAGCAAAAAAAACTGCGCCTACAATTATTTCATTTCTGCTCCATAGACAAGTAGATTCAATCAATTTACATGATTGTGAAATCAACCAACGGTGGCCAATAGATAAAACGAGGACGGGTTATGTGCTTACTTTACCGTGTGTGAGTTTATTTGATTCGGGAAACTTTTTCAACATTATCAGAAGACCGGTGGAATTATTCATGATATTACAATACTACTTCGAGAACTCAAGGCCATTTCCGGGACGCCCATCGACAAGTTATTTTCGGTATGTAGGTCACGCAATCAACAAGAATATACCTCCACTCGGATGACGTAGACCCTAAGCGATAGGCGCGACTGACCACGCGACGGCGAAACGGGAAAGACCCAAACCTAGAGATCTTCCTGCAGCTTGACTGATTTGCGTTTCCCCAGATATTAACAAAGTCGATGATCCAAATTCTTGTCCAGTTCAGAATCTTCGATATCCGGAAATATCTGCTTCTGGCGAGACGCTGAAGCACCACGGAAACAAGGAGGAAAAAGCTTGTCACGGACTCGACTATGAATCCATAGTCTCGGTGACGCCCGTCACTCGACTAACGCGAGCACTCACAAAGGGCGTCAATGCATGGCCTACGCGCGATGAAGCCGACCGATCCGGCTAGTCCAGCGCTATACTGGCGTATACGGTTGAAAATATCAACTAACCAGCCGATCGCGAAGCTCGCTCTCTGCGCGAGCGCACGGTTCCTTAAATTCTGTACTCATTTTCTTTTGACGAACTCTGAAGGACTAGGAGATAATACTTCCAGTCTCTCTGGTATAACCACGCGAATTCGTGGCTGACGCAATGTTACCATAGTCTTTCGTCTTCCTCAATTACACAGGCCCACAAAAACACAAAAACTGTCTGAACTTGGCATGTAATAGTTATTTTTCTCTAATCTCCGATTTCCTCGCACTTTTCTGCGATTTTACTGTATATTTCTCTTGATTTTACTCTGTTACTCCTTCTGCTTTGCTTTTTTTTTTTTTTTTATTGCTTCATTATTCTATATTTTCCATTCATCTGTGTTAATTATTAGGACTATTCTATTGCTAATTTTCTATGCTTGGCTACTGCATGATTGTTTTGCTATTTCTCTGATATATCTGGGGCTTCTGATTCTTTTGATATTTCTCATTCATTCTGAATGTTATTCTTATCTACCCCCGTTATTTGAACCCTGCGAATTAATATTCCATGCGATCTGTCGTGTGAAACCCTGGAGTACCGAGCGTAGTTGTAGCCTAGCGTCTAATTTAATTCTTAAGTTAATTTTCTTCATTCTTTGAGGAATCGTTTATCTCCGATATCTGATTACTCTTGATAATTGTGAATATCATGTATCACGAGCTCTAATTATTTTCCCAGTAGACTCAGTGCAGTTTGACCGTTTCTTTATTATAGTCATCTTTCTGAATTATTAATCTGATCATAGTAGGTATTACAATTTGTCTTATATCGAGTCATCAGGTAGTGGAGAAGAAAAACTTGTAATCTTCCTCGACTCGGAAATCGAGATTATTTTCCTTGGCTATGGACTCAACTTCTCTCTGAATATCAGTCACGTTCCATACAGTCAATCTCAAAACTGACAATTTTGGGAACTTCTCGTTATCCAACATAATCGATTTGATGGTTTGCAAATTTATTTCGCAATCAGGTAGCGTGAGGACTTCGAGACTCAACATTCTACCCAACTCAAAATTCTGCAGTCCCGGAGATACGCGGGGGGTCAGGACTTTCAGACTTGGAAACTCGGGCACTACCGAAATACCGCCCTTGTAATCGAACTGCAAATGTTCAAGATTGGGGCAGCGATTGAATATCATATTCAACTGCTCTTGCCGACATGGAAATCCACAGTCAAGCGCAGCCATTGTCAAGTGCGTAATGTTGGGACCAATCGACGCGAAGATGTCTTCAAGATCCCTCCACGTTTGTTCAAGATCCTCGCTGCACAAGCCATCGACAAAGTACATCTCGAGCCCAGTGAGTTTATCCAGACATTTTATCGCGTGAATGTTCACTACGTTTTCACACATGACTTTGAGGCTAATCAAGTTGGGAAATTTCTTTACGACGGACCGCAGATTCAACGCGGGTCCACGGCTCCGAAGACTCTCGATAACCAAGCGATTCAACGTCGGGACCTCGATAGACACGTCTAGGCCAGATGACGCGTCGACATGATTGCCATCAGAATACTGATGTGCGTCAGAGTAATCATACCATCCGTAATGAAGATCTTCCAGTTTTTCATGCACAATCAGCATGTGGTTGAGGCCTCGATGAGTGAGATTGACACATTGGCGGAAGTCAACCTCGCGCAGATTTGAACACCGATCCAGGACCACGAGTCCTTCGTCTGTTACGTGTCTCGAGTCTCTTACTTTCAGAACTTCTAAGTTCGGACATTGCTCCCCAATGATCTTCAAGTCAGAGTCTCTGCACCATTCCGGATATATGAATGTGGTCAGATCGTTCAGATTATAAATCGAGAGATCGAGTGACGACAGGCCGAGAATGCGATCGGCCGATGTGGTTAGATCTAGTTCTTTTATTCTTGGAAAGCGATGTCCCTCCCGTAGCATCAGGTACTTTGAGTTTCGACCTCCTAGTCGCAGTCCGACTATCTCTATGTCCATAATCATTTCTAGTCCGATCTGGTAGTTTAATCTGTCGTATCTGTTCAGAGAAAATTCTTCAAGAAATCTTCTGGCAAATTCCGATAACAGGGTTCCGGGAAGGCGACTGACTTCCTCCCTGATAGCAATAACGCCGCTTCGTAACAGATCCCTGTCGCCCGTGTCACTGAGTCGTTTCAAACATTGCAGAACGGATTTAAGAAAGACGTCCAACACCATCGCATGCAGCGAATTGACTTCCTTCAATTTTGGCATCCCAGGAAATTGACAATCCTGGAAATACAAGACTTTGAAAATGGCACAGAAAGCAGTGAATCGAAATAGAATTTCATCATTGAGCGAATGCATCCGCGTCAGGATGGAGAGATTCAAGTTAGTCCGTCGGCTGAAGAGTTCGATGTAAGAGTATAACTAATAAACGTCAATACTGATCTTGCAGTACACGGAAAACCTTCAACTTGGCAACAACAGATCGATGGCACTGGTAGAATCTTTACACAAAAGCATCAAACGATGATGTGAGTGACAAGGTGTGACCGATTCGTGGCTAATCTTAAACATTTTGTGCGCATGTGCACCAAGGTGACGTTAGGGAGCACGCGTGACGTCAGCATGGTTCACTTTCTGGCTGCAGAGGGCAGGCAGAAAAGCTGCGGAAGGGCACAAAGATTGTGCATTAGAGTACACAGTGAGTGAGTGTGAATTCATTTTGATGAACCAAACGCTTTTTCTTCTGGCCAAAGATCCAGGGCTTTAAAAATCTAATTGTAAGGTCATAACGAGCCCATTCAACAAATCATTGCACAGTCAATTATCGAGATTTCAGAGTTTGTTTGGCTGTTTACGATTCAATCTGGTACAGCGTATATATTCGTATATATTATATACTATACATTTTATTATCGCATTGCATTGATAGCTGACTGACATGACGTCACGAGGAAGATTTCTCTTTTTCCTTAGAGATAACCACGCGGTTTGTGTCGCAACGAGCTAGGCGCCATCGATAGCCCTGGTTTAGCCAATATATTACGAGATATTCTACAAAGAGGAGCAAAAAATACTGAGACCACCATTTTTTTTCGAGTTACTAAAAAATTGCATACTAACAATAAATCACATGGTGAATTACATGATGATATTATCACCGATTCCAGTGTAACAATGTATTACACGAATTGTTATGTGATTTCTATCATAATTCATTATGCTGTACCAAAATACATAATTTATTACATAATTTATCATGTGACTTGTTACATGATCAAATGTTACAAGAAAAAAAAAAGGAAAAGAAAAATCTGAGCGGGGATCGAACCGAGCTCCGACGAATTTTGCAGCCAGTGCCGCTACCGTCTGAGCTACGACGCTAGTCGGAGAGTACGTACAGTCTTGAAGTACATAAGCTTCGACAGATCGAAACTTATTGAGAGTTTCTTCGATGTGTGATTGCGCCTCGTGAGATTGAGACGAGATAATAAGCATGAATTACAGTAATGAAGCGTTACACAGAATAGGTACCTCGACTCGTGTGACGTAGACTCGAAGCGATAGGCAGCGACTGACCTCGTGGCGACGAGACGGGCCGAATCCGAATCATAGAATTTTTCAGATATTCACGAAGTCAATGATCGGACCTGTGCTTGAGGTTAGACGGCGAAAAAGCTTGCCACGTACTCTGGCAAGGAATATGAATATATGCAGAAGTTCGGCGACGCCACTGACCCGAGCACTCGATATCCCGACCAGCACAAACACGTGCAGAGCGCGTCAATTCATGGCCGACGCGCGACGACTCCCACCACGCCACCGTGCTGGCGTAGGTTTATTATTGTCACACTCTATACTCTGTGTATCAGACCCGCCCAAAATCATCTTAAGGCGGACAATGCATGTAGAAGCTCTGAAAAATCTGTTTTTTTTACATAAAGCGGTGGTGTAACGTCTTGAAAATATACTGTGAAAATTTTACATTGAAATTCAAAGCCGTTTTTGAGTTATAATGAAAGAGCGCGAGTCACTCGCACGGGGATTCCCAACGCTAGATAGGCGCAGTGCGCGCGGTTTTTTCGAAAGTACATTTTCAAGATTGGCGTGCAAGTAAACTCAAAGACTTATATATTGACAAATCTGAATGAAATTTTGTATATATTTTTTCGACATTTTCTCCCGCAAGTATTGAACTTTGATAATCTTCCGTATGTTAATCACAAAGTGCTTTTTGTATTGCAAATTATGGAATTTTTCAAACTCAATTTTCAAATCTCAACAGATATTTCGATGAAAATTTATTTATTCACTTTTTACAATTTGCAGCACGCATTTGTTACAATATTAATTATAGTTAGAATGTAATTACATAGATTTTTTATTACGTATAATTGATATTGGCGCTATCACAATGAATGTGAACATCTTCTCAAACAAAAATTTGCTGTACCATCAAAATTCCCAGAAAATTTGTGATCATCGGTCATCGGTGTCGGAATTATCAGCAGAAGAATCATATAACAAAGATCCTCCCAATGATTGTTATGGTTCTGTAGTTTCACCCGAAAATTAGGGTTCTTCTTTTTCGCGGTTTGATTTAATATTCCTTCGCCATAGTTGAGAACTAGAGAACCACGCGTCATCAGCTGATTTGAACACAAATAATTTTGGAAACTTGTCGAGATTATCTAATTTGAACATCTCCATCTAATTTGAACACGATCAAATATCATCGATTGTATAATTTGCAGCAAATTATTTACCGGACATGGTAGCGACGAGATTCCAACATTCGGGATGATACCAAACTGTAAACTCAAATCATTTCGAACTTTTCATTTTTTCAACGCAGGCATGGCCAGCGTTCCTTCAATACGCGATCAAATGCTAAATGTTCAATATTGACAACGATTGTAGTGAGCCGAGTACTTTCAAATCATGAAATATTGCAATAACGTTGGATTAAAACGTAATTTCGTTGTAAAACGTATTTAGAAACTGAAAATTCAAATTCAAATCAGGATCATCATCTCTCAGTTATCCTATATTATAACAAAGCCTAGTCATACCGTATACATCCAGATCGAAAACGATAGATACGTCGATACGTTTCATAAACAGACTAATTAGTCAAATTCGAGATCAAATTCAAAATAATATTCGTCAGAATCACCGTGAAAATCATTATGAGAAAAATTAGTGAAATAATCACATACAAAAGTTTGATCGACAAGATCTACCACCTGGAAGTCAAGATTGTTGTCTTTGACTATGCGCTCAATTTCTTCGAAATCCGGGATCATTGATCTTCGAGTTTGACTTACACTCCATTTGTCCATTCTCAATACAGATAACTTGGGAAAACGGTCATCAAACATCATCCCTGTGATAGTTTGCAGATTAATTGTCTCTCCTGAATAAGGTAGCGACAGGATTTCGAGGTTCAACATCGTACCAAACTCCAAATTGCAAACTGATAACGTGCAAGAAGGAGTACGGGGAGTCAATGCTCTCAATTTCTTAAACTCGGTTACCACCAACATACCATCCACGTGATCGAACGCCAAGTGTTCGAGATTAGGGCAGCGATTATAAATCAAGTTCAAATGCTCCTGTTGACATGAAAATCGTCTAAGAAGGGCCCAGAGCGTTAAGGTGGTGATGTTCGGTCCAATGCAACTCAAGATTTCCTCGATATGTCCCCACGTTTGCTGGAGCTTCTCGTTACTAATTTTACGGAGAAAGTATACCTTGAGCATCGTAAGGCTATTCATAAGTTTAAGCGCGGATAGGTTTAACGCGTCGGGACAATTGATTTCAAGATTGATCAAATTGGGAAACTTTTTTACGATTACCGCCAGATTCAACGCGGCTGAAGCCTTCCGACTGATTCTGATAGTCAAGCTCTTCAATGATAGAACCGTAACAGATAGGTCCAGGCCAGATGATGCGTCAATATTGGGACCGAAATTCAGCTCTTCAGAGATATCATTAGGTTCGTAATAAAAGTCTTCCAATTTCTTATGCGCAGATAGTAAATGGTTGAGTCCTAGGTGAGAAACTCGCGCACACCGACGGAAGTGAACGCAGCGCAAATTGGAGCAACGACTCAATGCTCGTAGTCCTTCGTCTGTCAAGCAGTTGGATTCATTGATTCTAAGAACTTTTAAGTTTTGGCATTGCTGTCCGATGATTGCCAAATCATCGTCAGTACACCAAGTATGATGTACAAATTTAGTTAAAAAGTTCGTGTTAAAATCAGGAAGGTATCGATATAGCCTCTCCAGGACAACGTACGAAAAATCCAGTTCCCCTAATCCTGGAAATCGGTGTCCCTCCCGTAGATCCAGTTCCTGCATGTTTACACCTTTCAATCGGAGTCCGACGATCTTTATATCCATAATTATTTCCAGTCCAACATTGTAGTCTAGTCTATCATAACTCCGCAGACGCAATTTTTCAAAAAATCTGTTCCCGAATTCAGCGAGTAAGGGACCAGGTAGGTAACGGTTTACTTCTGTCCTGATAGCAATAACCCCGACTCGGAACAGTTTTCTGTCCTTCGCCTCACTGAGTCGATTACAACACTGTGTGACGGATTCAATAAAGAGGTCCATCGCCATCGTCTGCAGCGGAACGACCTCCTTGAATTTCGGCATCCCAGATAACCGCCGATCCTGAAAAATTTAAGGCCTATGAATTCACACACAACCAGCAGAAGGGATAGATTTTTCCGAGTCTCGCAGTCAGCCTCTCCTAGCTAAACATTGCTTCTTCGTTGAGATGGAGAAATTCGTACGAATAGAGCGTCAATTTCGCCGGAATAGAGCGCCTAATTGTAAGATCAAGGTCTAGATTCCAAAATCATAGCTGTTCAGCGACAATGCTCATCACGTGAGCGAAAGATGTCAAGCTTGATTACACCTGATTCACTACACTGACCAAAACTTTAGAACATTCCTCATACAGGTTCGAAAACAATCGACGCAGTAAGTGAATCCTACATTCACTTTGATTCTGAATAGCCTGAATCATTTCACCCAACGCTTTTAAATTGGCCATCAATGAGACTGACATCTTCTACAGTTTGTGGATATATTCATGCGATGCGCGAGATTTCAAACGTTATTCGGCCGTTCACGACTTCATCTACGGTCCTACATTCCTACTGTACGTATATGTGACCGCATTGCGTTGGTAGTTGACTGACGTCACGCGACAAGTTTTTCCTGTAAGATAACCACGGTTTGTGCCACCACACGTTATGGGCACCATCATATTATCATCGATCTCCGTTGGCAAAAGACTGTCACTGACAAGTGGCCTCAGATTTTTACAAATATTGAATCAACTGACGGGCTCACAATTGGATGAAAAGGAAGACGGGTCGTGTTCGCTTTCTGGATAACTCTGACTGACTCTAGCCCGCACTGAGACTTGGGCGAACTTTCATGATATTACGATACTACTTTCGGGACTTGCTGTCATTTCCAGGACCCCCACGTCAAGTCAAAATCACGAGCCACCACATAAAATGAATAAGATTTATACCTTGCCCCGGATGACTCTAATCCGAGCTATGGAAGGAATCCAAAAACTTGTACAAGCTGGCCGATCAAATTTTTGACGGATGTTCGCAAAATCGATGATCAGAATTTTGGTTCACTTTGAAATCGTGATTACCTCGTTTGATAATTTCTGCCCACGGAAAACCACTCAAATACCACAAATTCGAAGGGGGAAAAATTTGCTCCATACACTGGCGCAGCTAATGAGTTTATGACGAATATTCAGTCACGCCGCGGCCGTTCACGTTGTATCTCCAATGGCTTCCGCGAGATAACTCCCACCACGCCGCGCCGCGCCGTGCCAAGTACTCTGGTAAATCTTTGGATCCGTAAGTGGTGGGAGTGGCCAGGAATGGTCAAAGTTTCCAAACTACTACCCTATTTAAAAAAGTGAGTCTGACTGACGTTCTGTAATCCGTCCTGCATAAGTATCCCCCGAGTATACTCATTCTTTCAAAGTATGTTGCCGTAATACACCAGTTAAGCACCTTCACAACTAGATTGCTATGTTTGTCACCTTGCATGTACACGCCTATACTGAAGGCTTTGAATTCGGTAACCTGACAACATTGGTAAAAAAAAAAAAAAAAAGCTTGTACTATCATACATTATTGCACGCTGTTCAATTTTGCATATCGAGCACGTCAAGGTAGATCTCGAGGTAGATACTTAACTGGTGCATCATATGCGTGACTCCAGTATTCCTAGAGACGGGTATACTATGGGCGGGACTGATCTATTCGGAAGAGGCGCTTCAGACAATTATGATAGAACTTCACTTACAGGTAAGTTCGTTTAATCATTAAATTGTAAGTCTAGATCAACACGTAGATGTTTCGTAGATGTGAGAAGGTCATTTAGGAAATTGTGTTTATTGAAAAACGAGGCGACGTTTCGGCCGGGCCCGGCCGGCCATCTTCAGGCTAGAATACATTTTCTTAAATAAATATCTAGTTCACAATCTTTGTTTAGTCTAAGTTAATCTGCTGAATTAATTGATGATGTAATTTACTAGGTAACTTATCTAATCTTTTATTAATCTTTTATGTAGGTTATTTTCTATGTCGACGACCTGAGCATTATCGAAATCAAACACGTGTCCGTTTGTAAGAGAGTGGAAGGCAAGGGCCGATTTGTCAGGATTTTTGGTTTTTACATCATACTTGTGACCTTTGATTCGGTTTTTTAGATGCTGCTTCGACTGTCCTACATAACATTTTGGACACGCTTTACAATCAATTTTATAAACGGTGTTTATTTTGTCTATTTTATTCATAATGACAGTCACATTACCCTTGACAGCTTTAGTGATCAACAGGTTTTGATGTTTTCTTAGAAAGTCTTTGGCAATTTTGAATTTGTTAATTTCCATTTTCGCTTTGGTATCATTTTTGGTCGGTTTATTGTTGTAATTGGAGATAGTAGAAACAATTTCTGACCTTACTATATCTTTCGTTTTTGGTAGGTAGCCAGTAAGGGCAATTTCAACAGACGAGATGATCTCATTGATCGGAAGATTTGATTTGTCGACTGGAATACCATGCTTGGGCCCGAGCGAGAGTAGATTTTTGGTTTCTTGTGGTATAACCGTGTTGGTGAGATTAATACACCAATTATCAGGTGTTTGAACCACTGAACTCTATATATTAACTGGAAGGCGCATCGGGCGATTGGCGTGGGACAAATTGAAGGCTGCCATCTTGAGTTGGATTTTAAGGCGACCAATCAGACGTTGCATAATCCGATAGAAATAAATAAGTATTCATTTTAATTGATATTTATTTTACTATTATTTACTCCATCTTCCTTCTCCTGTTTTATCCTTGATGGCTTCGTCCCTATTTACTCAATCCAAATAGCAAATATTATATTATCCAAAGTTTTGAGGTTAAGTGTGTGGTAAATTCAAAATTATCCGTCTGCTAATGCTCGCCTCTAATTGGCTCTCCGAAAATCCAACTTAAGATGGCAGCTTCCCAGGTGGTCCCATAGCCTGCTATGCTTTACGTATCTGGATGCGCCTTCCAGTTAGTATATAGAGTTCAGTGGTTTGAACTGGAGGATGTTGCTTTTGTTCAAGTTTCTCTATTTTTTGTATGTTGTTTTCTTTGATTTTGTTGAAAACTGTTTGGTATTGGTCGGCTTGATATTTGTTAAGTTATTTATTATTTCACGCTAAAACCGTCGTCTGCTTTCACGGTGTAAGAAGATCAGGTGGTTCAACTAGTCGGGATTTCAGTGGTGAGGGTGTGATTATTTTAAGACAATTCCGTAAGAATCCGCCAGGCGGCGTCGAGTCTAAGGGATATGAAAATATAAACAGTAATGGCGGTTTATGTCGCGAGCGTAGACGGAGTATCAATTAACCTATCATATGTCGAATGAAAACCGAAAAATGGTGAATTACAGTTGTGTTAAAAATTGTAATAGCGAACGCCGGAAAAACAATGAAGCGTACTAATTTTGTCTTTGAATTTGGCCGCCATTCTTTCCCGTTAGACTCATGTGCCACCTGGTGGACATTCGCGGAATTGTCTTAAAATAATCACAGCACTTTGCGAGTAATTGAACCACCTGATCTTCTTACACCGTGTCTGCTATATCATTTCACGCTCTCCGCCCAGCGCAGTAATCGACCGCTTCGCGCACTTTCCGCGGTGCGCGAAATCGAACTTCCCATGCAAGTGTTGCAAAAACTGTTTTACAGAATCATTATCATCAATTGAGTCCTATGGCACGAACGAAAATCACTATGTTGTATGTCTTCACTGGAAGTATAATAATTCAGGAACACTTCCAGCATTCGTTGTACAGTCAATTTGTACCGTAACAGATATTATATTGAAGTTATGGCGAAATCGGTCCGTCACATTGAGCAAAAATATTGTCATGCGACTGAATATTATGGTATGTTGTATTTTGGGTTTGCTGGGTAGTTTCGGATTCATAATTAGGAATTGATTGACGCGGAATTGAATGTGGTAATTTTTTATTCGATACTCAAACGTCCATCTAGGGAACTCTTTTGCACACAGCGTGTCAACAGAGTCGATAGATACAGTACAGACTTAAAGACTAGACGACTCGCATCGACCTCGAATAGGTATGGAAGAGACAAACGTGGGCCAATCCGATATATGAACCGATGATCCTCCATTCCTTATAGGTTCCAGAATGATCCAGTGGCGGCGACCACGATGGCAAAGTAGTCGATCGAGGTACGGTGTGCGTGGAACTTGTGCGAGTCGGTCCGTGAGCAACGCTTACCGCCCCGGTCCCTTCCGCGGCCCCCCAGCCGCTATGCAATTAGGTGAGCAATCCGGCATGCATGTTGCTACCTGGCATCTTGGCGGTTTCGGTACATATACGTATGTCTTCGCCTCGACCTGTGCAAACTGTAAGAGGGCCAGGGCGACCGCGACGGCGAGCAAGAAAGCGACTGGTTTCATGGCGAATAGAGTTGGTTGTACTTTGCAAGAAATACTTGTGAGACTAGAGTCACCGCGGCTGAATCCGCTATTTATACTGAATTCGAACCAATCCTCTGACGTCTTTCGTGCGTGTACACAGGTGCAAAGCGAGTAACGAGCTTACGACGTTACGAATGAGTATTTTTTTGTCAGTTCGGTACGCTCATTACTGTCGAATAACACCTGTGCACGTTGGTAGAGAAGAATTGCAGCGGGATTTTTTTATTGAACCAAGTTTTTCCCACGAAAAGATTGAAATCAAATTTTCGTTTGCAATGGAAAATTTCGACAGAATTTTCTCACTTTTTGTGTTTGAAGAACGTCAGAACCCTATGAAAATGTTGAAGTTTTTAAACTGAACAAAATTTCAACCTCTTTCTTTGAAAGAAACAAAAAAAAAAAAATGGGGTAAAAATATGTACAAACGTACTATAATTGGATTCTGGGTTTCCACACTTCTGATTCTCACTGATTCATTATATTCCTGGATCATTGCGTGCGTACCTGTTCTGTAGCACGTTATACTAGGAAAAAGCCCTGCGCCTGGCGACTAGCAGTTGATCCTGATCGATCTGTGTAATCGCATTTTAATGAATTCGTATTCTTGTTGACAGTGAGCTGGCCATAGAATTTTATTCGAACACATAACCAAGCCTATACCAAACAATCTCTAAACGCACAGAATTTGTTTAATCCAAGATAAAGGGCGCATAGTTTTGAATTATTAAGTCACGAGGAATGACAAAAACGAATCAGCATTGAAATTCCAGCACTTTAGAGCCTTTAGAATCCTTAGAGCCCAATGTATGCGGCTTAGAGTTTAGTCAAGTGGTTGCAGCGATCTCTAGAATCTTTGTGACCACTGGTCAGTCTCGGAGAGTAATTCTAAGAGTAAAGACTTCCTTGAGCTACAAAAATGAAAAATTAATTTCAATATTATTTCCTCATCATTTAGTTTAGTGATATCATTGATTTGAATTTTTCTTAATTTCATAATCACCATAAAGGTCCAGCTTTTCTTGATTGATTTTAAAATCTATTCAATTTATTTAACGATATATATCTCATTATTGATTTCGTTTATTAATTCAAACTCATCTAAAATAATTTGTTCTACCAAACGATGTACGCTAAAAAATGTATTTCGATATTTAACAAATAGTTACATCTCACTTTGAACATTTTAAACATTCTTTACGTCTTACAAATATAGCACATGTCAAGTTCAAAGATCAATATCATTTGGTACATAATTCATCTGAATTCAGAGGTCATCTGGAGTTTCATCCCCCATGATGGAATATAAACGAGGCTGCAATAATATGATTTTGTACATTTTAATGATTCAAAATTAATCCCATCAAAAATTCAATTATTTTAGCGTTTTGGTAAGAAAGACTGAATTTAGATGATAAAAATTTTCGGATTCGAATAAATATTATTTGCGTGGCTTATAGGCATAACCAGTTTAGTCCATTTTAGCACTTTTCAAGAAATTGCTGTTAGAAAGTTTAAAATGTAAGTTTAAAAGTTTTCAAATCTTCTTCGTTCAATACTAATTATTTTCTTTAGTTTTGTTTCTAGGAAACATTTTTTTGAAAATTGTTCATTTTTTTTTTCAAACACCATTAGCCATTTCGAAAAAATAATTGTCGAAAAATCAGTTTCTTTAATCTAGAAAGTGCCGGAAATTATAATAGAAACATGCAAGACACGTGGATTAATGTTAAATTAGAAAAAAAAACGAAATAACCAAATAAACGTTGACTAAACTGGTTGTGCCGATAAGCCAAAGATTTATTCACGTACGGCGTTGAATGGTTCATTTATTGGCCCAGAGCCAATAATCGTCATACATGCTACAGCTACACAAGCTATCAGCTTACAGCTGTTTTGTAATAATAATAATGATGATAATAATAGTCATTCATGACTCGAACGAACGTCAACTGTTTGTTGCCTACATTAGCGTAAAATTCTACAAAAAACTATACAAATATGTAACATTCCAAGAAATCGAAATGAAATATACAACTCCAGCTACGAAGCACATTTTTTGTATTTTTTTTTCTAAGAACTTAGGATTTTCTGGAATTTTGTAGGATTGTAGAATAAACTGTAGTCTACAATGTTGGAATAATTAGGAAAAATAAAAAATAAAAAATTTAGGCTCATCAAATTTCGTAGAATGTTGTGTAATTGCATATCATTCTACGAGGAACTCCAATTATTCCCGATTTTTCAAGAAATATGAAGAAGTATAAAGAAAAAAATATTCAATTCAAAATAAGAAAATTCAAGTTCGTAGAATTTCATAGCATGTTGTATAATTTCGTACAGTTCTGCAACGAATACCAATTATTTTCGAATTTCGAAGCAGTCGTAAAAATAAAAAATATCGAATTCAAAATAACAAAATCCAAGCTCGTTGAGTCTCATAAGATGTCGTACAATTTTGCAGAATCCTACAGCAAACTTTAATAATTATTCATGATTTTCCATGAATTATCTGAAAATAAATTGTATTCAAAATGATAAAACTTCTACGTCAAACTACGATCAAATTCAAGCCAAAAAACGTGCAGAAAATCGTGATTTTCGTACTAATTCAAAATTCCGTGTAGTTTTCCGTATTTTTTCCATGGATATTCCTAGATATGATACTTCCGTTACTTGAAGACTGTAGATATTCGTAATTTTTCATGATTATCCGTAGTTTTTCACTTCCAAGACTACGAAAAATTATTCAGCTTTACATCGATTGTCGATCTTCGTAGATATTCGTAGAACTGATATTCTATTGTTTGAAGACTACGATTTTAGCAGTAGAAAACTACTAATTTTTATGAGAATTTTCGAAATTCTACTTTCTTCAAGCAACGGATTATTAGTTCCACGAATAGCCACGACAATTTTCAAAAATCTACAAATGGAATAAGGCTGAATATTCTTTCGTGGAGAATCGTTAGTAATCTCCGAAAAATTCTGTTAATTTACATTTTTCTACTACAGAAGTGAAAAGCCCAATAGCGAAAAAAAATGTATGACACTTATTCGGTATCTCCGTGCAATAGTACGATCTTCTACTACGTCAAATTACGATCATGTATCATTTTCATCGAAAAGCTGCTAGAAGATGAAGCTTGACTAGCACAAAAAAGTTTTGAAGTTTCATGCATGTCAGTCGCTAACCTGATATTGCCTGATATTGCCAGAAAATATGAAAATCTTAAAGATAAGGCGGAGTGACCTGAAGACCGTAACTCTGGTGATCAACGAGGTTAAGCACATTTGGACGCGGTCAGTACTTGGATGGGTGGCCCGGAGAAAGTGGGCTGAGTTGGAACCCCTACTGGCAGGAATTTCTATGAAAAAATCTTCGAAAAGGACTACATTCTACGAAAATTTCTACGCAAATACTGCGAAATTGTTCGAAAACAGGCAGAAAATCGTATAAGTTTTCCTAGATAATCATACAATTTTCGTAGTTTGCGGTAAAAATTATTTTCATACAAAATGTTACGAAAATTTACGAAAAGAAGTATAACGAAAACTTCTACGCCAAAACTACGACAGTGTGCCAATTGCCCTACAACGACATAGAAAATAGTAGAAATGTTCATAGACATTCGTAGAAATTTGCGTAGAAAATCGTAAAAATATTCTGTCGAAAATAGTAGAAATTCTCGTACTTTGGCGTAGAAATTATTTCCACCATGGATGTCATCTGGTAATTCGATTCATCAGAGAAAGATAATCTGCTCCTCATGACAATCAATGTATTGCTCGTCATGAAAGACAAGCAAAAGTGATTAAAATCCATTTTAGACAATAACAAATATTTTACTTCTCGCTAACTAACAAATGAGCGAAATTTTCTCTCACAGACTATACTACCATTATTCGAAAACTGCCGGAAGGATTTTTTTATACACCTCTTTTTGATATTGTCAGAATTTAAAAACCCTTTTCGCCCAAAATTTCACTGAAGATTTTCTCCCCTTAACAGCTTCCTAAAACTAATTGATTGTTCGGTCGAATCGATTCGTCATCAATAAAATTTATTAAAATATTATAAAACCCTTCATGTTTCTGATTTTCTCTTACGAACAGTTGATGGGTTCGAGAAGAGAGCTGAAGCATGTTCAAACATGAATGGTGGGATATCTGAACACCTTTGAGAAGTTCGGAGTACACTCACATGGAGGGTTTGGAATCTAAAAATATTGTGAAAGTGACGAGCCGCAGAGACCTAATCCTTGTGAGTGTCCACACGCATGCACGCACGCATGTGTGCATGCACACACACACACGCCAAACATCGACAATTGTTAATAACAATTGAAAAATGTTTCCTACAGAAGTTGTTAGTTTGGACCTAAAAAATTTTTCGTTGAACAAAATAAGTCGTGTTCCCATTAAAAACAACATGTTTGTCATTTTTACGCCACCATTTGTTATTTTAAAAAATTGATTTTTTTTTAACGTCCCCCTTCGAACGAACCCTGCAAGTTTAATATTACTTATTACTCGATCTCGATTACTCGAGCAGTACTTTCCGAGATAAATCAGGTGTAAGATTAAAATAGTACACCCGGTATATCGCATACAAGTAACACACAGGTGAGTACAGTTTGATATATTCGATGACAACAAATAGAAGTATGGATTCATTACCGAGCAACACTCCGCCATGTGTCGAACAACCGATCATACTGGTTCAACTTTTGTCACATTGCGCATGCGCTCGAGTCTTGACTGTATGGCAAGGGCCCGACTGAATTCGTGCGACTTCGCGCAATGGTAGCTAAGAGTTTTACGATCGAGCAACGATGTGCTACGTTAAACAACATAGACCAGCGATCTCTTCAAACTTTGCACAACTCTTACAGAGGTACACAGAAACTGACGATTTCGGGAATGTGGACTTTGAATTTTCCCGAGTTTCGCGTTCGATCGACAGATTTCTTTTACTTTACTTCGACTCTTAGCATTTTACACGTTGAATTCACGAGTGAGATGCCCTCGGGTCAAAGTTCCATTTTCAACGCTTGTGACATTTTCTTCTTGTGAAACAGTGTGTCTTGAGAGATGTCACTATCTGAAGCGTCACTCCTCTAGCAAATGACAAAGTATACATTCTCAATTGGAATTAATCTATGTAAAACTATTGAGCAGATGTTTTGTACTTTATCGCGGATTAGGTTACCGAAGATATCGGATAATCAGAAATTAGTGCTGTAACACCAGAAATACCCGAATTATTTCCATCCCAATGAATTTTCGAGTCAATACTTGTGAGTTTGTTCTGTGTCCTGAAGCATAAGTATTTGAATAACACCATCTGTTCAACGTCACGTACGATCGAAGTTTACATAACTGTAGCATTGATCCGCACTTACTGACATGCCTTCAAGGAATCATTCTGCTTCGCACATACGTTCTCAAACATTTCGATGGAATTCTCCGCAGGTTGGTTTCTTATACCTACTGATGTATGCTGTAGAATGTTTGTCGATGTACGTTTTTCGTCTCGTACGTTGGCTTCTCAACAGCTTATATAATACCACAGTCGTACGGAAAAATGAACAGATATGCTGTTATATAAGTATACTGATACTTTAGGAGGCAGAATGAACTCACGAATATTGTCTTGAAAAATTCAAAGAAAAACGAAGAATCAAATTATTCACGGTGTTGCAGCACTGAGTTCACGTTTGGCACGATCTTCGAAAACGGAGTGCCCTTGATACTGTCACCATAGCAAATTTCGTCGGATTGAGAAAAAATAACTAAATACAGAAGAGTGAACAAGGCGAGGTACAAGGAATATTGTACAAGTCCGTTGCTGATCATGATGATGATCGATCATCGATTTGCACTCACAAGATTTTCTTGTTTATGCGTAACATTATAATTCATTGTTAGTCCCGGCAGTTTCTGCGTATAAATTATGTGAAAACATTTCACTTGTACGTATCCCGTTTATACGTTTTTCGCACTTATACGTCCACTTTTTCTGTCCCCCAGCGTTATTTTATGTTCTGCAACTACATTGCACGTAATTATGGCAGCCGGACCCGGATTGGGTGATTACGAAACCCAAGACTACTCTGCCAAAAAGGCTGATCGTAGGTCGAATAAATGAAATTTGAAGAATCGTTATCTGAATATATGAATTTAGTGTATAAAATGCTCCCACAGAAAAGTATAACGTGATACATGACATTTGACAAACCCACTCAAGCGCCTACTCGCAGGCAGCACGCGTATCCCGACTACCCATTGGCAACCCGCGACACATAGTCTAGGACGTAGCCGCAGAGCACCGATCGATAACCGTTCGATTGACCGCTGACCCCGCGCGCTTACCCCGTCTACGACAGGTGACTCACCGTGTCAACAATACGCGGCGCTCTTGCAAATTACCCAGAATACCTAGCGACCTTTCTCGCTAACAAGATTAGCCCGTGACCGGAGTATAAAGCCTCAAATTAGCACGGTAAATCATGCTTCCCGTCATTCGAAACCTAATCGTCTGATATACCGCCTCGTGCCTAAAACACTTGGTGAAGAGCTACACTGGGAACCAGTGATCAAACGCTACTAAAGTATTTTGCTAAAGGAGTATAATCCGCCTCGATTATTCC
Source organism: Euura saliciscinereae (assembly GCA_018420115.1). Classification (NCBI taxonomy): domain Eukaryota; kingdom Metazoa; phylum Arthropoda; class Insecta; order Hymenoptera; family Tenthredinidae; genus Euura; species Euura saliciscinereae. Next base: position 33,125 of record JAFFZH010015164.1, on the reverse strand, counting down.
TCCTATGTCCTCGGACACCTTTCCCTTGGGTCTAGCTTTCCTGACGGAAACCTCCTACGAGTGGTTGGTCGATCTCCGAACCGCCAACTCCTCCACCGCCTGTACCAGACGAAGGTATAGAGGCCGACTATTGCCCAGTAAATTCCTCATGTGTATTGAATTTTTTTTTCCGTTCAAGGAAGAAGAAGTTCCTTCCATGGATATGAAATTTTCTATGATTGACTTTCATAATTGTAAACCTAACAGGGGTGTTGTGACTTATGTACTATTACACTCGAAAGCGACCGCAGTATGCCATGGCCTCACTGCCCCCACGAGACGGTGAGAGCCGAAAAATGCACGATGCAGCCACGGCCGGAACTTGGATTGAGGAGGCCCCGGGGCACAACAAAATTTGGGGGCCCCCCTTTATGAATTACTTATGGTACGAATATAGAATAGATAAAGGCAAAAAATCACGGCATTTTTAAAAATATTTTTCTCTTTTTATCCTTTTTCTATTTATTTTTCACTTTGCGAACACGAAAATATACAATTCGAAATACATCGTTGTCAACAATGCGAAATTTTATTATAATGCAGCTAGCCTGTGCTGTATCTAGAGTCTAGACTCTCTGCGTGACCCTGTTCGCTATCGTAATCCAAAGTTTAATTTTGACTTACATCGTTTATATATTTACGATCTATTTTCTAGCTCGGGATCTTCTTTTTGAATATTTATGGTGAAGAACTTCACTTAACCCGGCTGCTGTTGTTACACAGTGTGTTCTTCACTTTCCATTTTGTATCACTGTATTTTCTAACTACCTACTTATGCAGGACGGACTGCATACCGTCGGTCAGACTCACTTTTTCAAATAGGGTAGTAGTTTGGAAACTTTGAAAATTGTGGCACCTCGGCGCAGGGCGGAGGTTACTTGTTGATCTAGACTCTAGAGGAAGAGGCGCGAAATACAATTATTGTCGCACTCCCCGAGTCGAAATTTTAGAGCTCATTTAAGCCTCAGGATTCTCTATTCTTTTGTAGTTCAGATTTGCCGACACGAATTTAGGCTTCATTTACGTCCTCTAGATCCTCATCCAGCAGTTCTACTCAATAGAGCCTCCAAGTTCTCCAATTTTTTCGATTGAAATTGAACCTCGAAAGCCTCCGAACGGTATATATATACTCAAATTTGGTACTCCTTTACACCTCCAGATCCTCATCATTTTAAGTCGAATTCAGTAGAGTCTCGAAGTTCTCCACATTTCGAGATCGAAATTGAACCTCGAGATACTCGCAGCCAAGTCAGACTCAGTAGAGCCTCGAAGTTCTCCACATTTCGAGATCGAAATTGAACCTCGAGATACTCACAGCCGACTCGGATTCGGTAGCGCCTCAAACTTCTCCAAATTTTTAGATCTGATTTGAACCTCGAGATACTCACAGCCGAGTCGGACTCGGTAGCGCTCGTAGAACCTCGAGCTTCTCCGCCATACTGATCCGCCATATTGTGTCAGTGTCGACTGAGTGCCGACTGTTGTGAATATGCGTCAGTGATTGTTTGTGTATCCACTTTTTCAAATGATTTGAGCTCGAATACCAGGCAAGTAATAGTCTATCATCTACATACTGTATCCAGAAGATATCTGAATGTCGTTCAACGAGAGATACGCCTATGTACGAGCATCCTGCTGCGCACTACCGAAGTTAACCTCAAATTATCGCAATTTTTTTCCATTGTCTTTGAGCGTATCGAACGAGCGAGTTACAAAACTATCCATCTGACTTGAGGCTACCTATCTGACATTTTTTCATAATTTACATTGACTCTTCAAGTATCAACCAACCAGTTGAAAATAACAGTAGAAGCAGCTTCACCGCAGGTCCACTTTGAAACAGGAGTGCAATTGTTTGTAGAATCTGATCTGATCTTTCATAGTAAAATGCACACCCAGGTACAACATCATATAGGTATAGTCAAGTATATTCCGATACAACTGTGTGATGGTGGCAATGCTCGTACGTCGAGTGTAAGGGCGCAGCAGGAGCCCGAAGGAGCAAGCCGTAGACGAGACAAAGGGCAAATCTTGTGCCTCCACAAAGTAAGGCATTGCCGCCGTTGGTACGTTTATCGAACACTTTTCTTTGCCACGCTTGTATGGAAGTCCTTTTGGTTCATGAAGGATTGCTTTGCGCACCGTTGGCCAAAGTCTCTTTTGGGTGCCCATAGACGCTATGCAGAAGAGGACTTGCCATACAGGCATGGGAAAAATATTTTGCTAACAGAATGCAATATAATTATTTCAGCCATCATACAACTCTACAACATGAATGTTCTGTGGACGAGAGGTTTTCTAGGTCCGTCATTGACTAGCTGGCTCACACAAGGACACAAAGACTTCGGTTAAAGTACCTATTTACTTGATATTCAAGTCTTTTGTACGTGTATGAACATATTTTCATAGATGTTTACTTTCATGTCAGTGCAAGACAACGGCAGGGGAAGGCACCTAACTAGCAGACCTACCCGACGAGGAGTATATTCTTGATACTGCTGAGGCGACGTCGGGTGATGATTCAGAGTCTACGGACTCTACTTGTGTTATGATATGACTTCGTTTCACGTCAGATAGTGATAGGTTCTCTATAGCTGGCAACGTAGCTATGTTCTCGAAAAACGATCTTTAGTTCTACTATCAAGGTGGACCGTACAAAAATATGGGCAAAATCTTATTCTTTGTGGTACTCAGTTAAATTCTGAGAGGTCGGATCTTCAAAAGCATGCATCCATTTGTCAGGTTATAGTCGTATGAGGCAAAATCTGAATTTCCAACCCCCTGCGATGAATTTGAGACACGAAGAACTTTACACAAGCCCCGTCAAAGTGCTCTGAAGAGGTTCGGTGCAAGGTTTTGGCGTCTCAACACCTAACGCAGGAGGCTCAAAACCTTTACATATCCTCATATTATCATGATCTGAGAAAATTAATCATCCTTCTACGGATCTGACCTTTGACAGACTACCTTTACTGTACAATAATCGACTTGTTGACTAGGACGACAGAGCTTTATTTTACATTTGATTCCAAGAAATTGTAAATTATTATAAGTATAAAAATACAATATAATACTTTGTTTTCAAGACCTGATGAAGGTTTGTCAAACTAATTTTCATACAATTCCGTCATACAAATTCTCAAACTTATTATGAATAGAAATTCTGAAAAATTGTCTGATTCATTAGATGAGGTTTGGATGACTTTGTTAATACTACAAAACTTAGTAATGCATCAATTTAACAATAAGTTAATAATTTTATATCGGTACGTCTGATGGGAGCAAATGTGTGCAAAGAGTGATTGCAATATAAATAGGTATCTGCTATGTTATACATTATTTTTGGTATATTCTCTGAAGCTATACATATACTCTTCGCTCTTACGAGTATGACTCACTTCAACTGCTCATCATACACTCTGTTATACACCTATATTACTATAATAATACTTTTTCGATCAATTTCAAAGATTGACTAATCATGTATCGATTAGAATTAGAAAAGTAATAACCATAGGACACGATGATTTGAAATTACCATTGATGGTTTTTTTTACTTGGTTTTAACGGGATTACTATGGTTTTGTATGAAAAATGCAAAAGGAAGAGAATCTGCTTAGACTAGAAAAAAAGAGAGAATACTGCAAAAGTCTCAAATCGGAGGGTATCATCGTAGGCGACAGCATTATCAGAGGGTAAATGAGACTCCAGTTGAACAGCCACAAGAATTAATTCAACTCTTGAATGTGCCTTTAATTATGGTGATCTGTTGAATTCGTCGTTTATATCGCGGACATTTTTCCGATTTTTATGAGTTTCACGGGGTTGTCATTGGTGTGGAAACCGAATGTTGCTAATGTCGTATATTTGAAAACACGAATCTTCTATTTTTTTCATTTTCCATTCTTGTTATTTTCATTCATTTTTACTTATTTTTATTTTTATTCATTTTTATTCTATTCTATTTCTTTATTTTTCTCTATTTTTATTCAACTAGGAATGGAAACTGAGGTTCTTTAGGGTCTAATGAGTACTGACCTTTAGGGTCTAATGAGTACTGACCTTTGATCTCATTAGAACCTCGAATCTGCACAATGAGAACCTCGAGGACCAATTGAGGTCCAAGCTGGGAATTGAAACTGAGATTGAGGAGGTTCTAATGAGTCCTAATCTCAGTTCTCATTAAGACCTC
>JAFFZH010015164.1:0-28884 GCA_018420115.1 Euura saliciscinereae | reverse complement strand
GGTTCTAATGAGTCCTAATCTCAGTTCTCATTAAGACCTCGAAGCTGTACATAGAGAACCTAGAGGACTAAGTGAGGTCCAAGCTAGGAACTGAAAACGAGGTTCTCGAGGACCAAATGAGACCCAATTTTGAACCTCATTAAGACCTCGACCCTCGGAATCGGCACGTAAGCGCCCTATTGAGGTTCTAATGAGTCCTAATTTACTCAGGATCTCTATATATGCAAGAGAAATCGTCAGCTTCATATGAGCCTCGAAGTCCTCGAAAAATTCTCGAGGCTTAAATGAGGTCTAAAATTTCGACTCGGGTCTATACTTTGTGTATCAGACCCGCCCATAATCATTTTAAAAGAGTCGTTTTTTTTTAAATTAAACGTTGGTGTAACTTCTCGGCAATATACTGTAAAAATTTAACATCGAAACTCGAAGCCGTTTTTTAGTTATATACGGATAATTAAGAGAGCGTGAGTCACCCGCACGGGGATTCCCAGCGCTAGATAGGTGCAGTGTGCGCGGTTCAATCAAAACTACATTTTTAAGATGTAACAAACTAATGTTACATAATAATCATGCAAAGAAATTGTGACATAAATGAAGGAAACAAGTGAATGGTTTTAATTCTATGTTTTTTCTTCAACTTTTGATGAATAGCAGGACTTTTGTTTCTTTTTACTGAAAGTTAGCAGGAAAATGGTAGTATGAATGATAATAGATTGATATAATATATTAGTAAGTTTTTTTTTTTTATATTTTGAAACTGAAATATAAATTTAATAACAATTTGTACAGGTAATAAAATAGATAAGAATATAAGTTTTATAACTTAGGACATGTACATTTAAAAACGATGCCTCGTCACACTACTGTATTTTCCCTACTGAAAAAGCTCACGTCATAAATGTCATGAAAAAGTAGGTAATTAATCATGTGGTAAATCGTATGCTGTTATGAAAGATTTCAGGTTCACATTTATTACCTGATTTATCATATGATTTATCATGTGATTTCTTACATGGGTCTATTGTTTTTGTGTAAAATGCATACTTAATTTGATAATTTATCATATGATTTGTTACATGATGATATTTTACGATGGACGAAGAAAAAAAAAGTTGAACCTGGGCTGGGATCGAACCGACGACCGTCGAATTCGAAAGCAGACACGCTACCGACCGCGCTACGACACTTCATATGACATGTATGCAGTCTTAGACTTATCAACCTCAGCCGATACAAAGGAACTGAATTCAACTTCCAATCACATCAAAGCTTATAAACCAAAACCTGTGACTATCTTACATCAGAGGGCACAGCTCAGACGGTAGCGTGTCTGCTTCGGAATTCGACGGTCGTCGGTTCGATCCCAGCCCAGGTTCAACTTTTTCTTTCTTCGTCCATCGTAAAATATCATCATGTAACAAATCATATGATAAATTATAAAATTAAGTATGCATTTTACACAAAAACAATAGACCCATGTAAAAAATCACATGATAAATCATATGATAAATCAGGTACTAAATGTGAACTTGAAATCTTTCATAACAGCATACGATTTACCACATGATTAATTACCTACTTTTTCATGACATTTATGACGTGAACTTTTTCAGTAGGGTTAATAATCTCTCTTTGTTTAATTTATTGATTTTGTTATTCTGGTTGATTATCTTAAAATCAGTCTGTAGTTTCTCAGCTTTTGAATTATATAGTTTGTCGTGTGGATTTGGAATATGGCGACGTCTCGCTTCTCCAATCGTCAAATAATTAGTAGAGTATGTGATAATTGGCTTTATTATTTTCTTTTCAATTGATATCGATCGATTAGATACTTACTGACCGTTTACTGGCTTTATTATACCTGCTATTATTATACCTGGTTTCAATATTGAAGCACGGTCTTACCAAATTTGATAAATTGAAACAAAGCTGTAACAATGGGTGCGACTACTTATTTCTTTTTTTTGACGCTTTTTGGACACACCCCCCTGCCTCTCTCGCGTTACGTAATTTTTCATAAATTCGGTTATTCCATAGAAGATCTTGTTGACGATAAATGGGTGCGTTGAGGGCGAAGGGGTAACGGGGGGAGGGGTTCGGGCAGGAAGTGGGGATTTATAAAATACCAAAATTCGAAAATATTTCTTGAAGGGCCCTTTTTTTAAGTTACGTAACGCTGTCTCCGGCGGGCACAGATATTCGCAAGAGTAAATAAGCAAGATGAGGGCTAGAATTGGAACTAGAATTGTACACTGACTGAATTACCTGATGTATCATAGTGATAAATAAACGCAGTTGAAATGAATATGGCGCGTCTATCTACTTGAATCGATTAGTCATCCATTGGTCAGCGATCCTCTCCATAAATTGACGGAACCTAAGGTTGGAGAGTCTATGATATTCAGCAGAATCAAAATCCTTGGAATAATCATAGTAAAAATCGTCATTAGTAAAATAATCACACACAAAAGTTTTGTCGCCAAGATGTACCACACGGAAGTCAAGATTCGCGTCTTTAACCATTCGTTCAATTTCTCTGCAATGTGAGATCATAGATCTTGGACTGGCACTCAGGTTCCGTTCAACTATTCTCAATACAGATAACTTGGGAAACTTGTCATCACGCATCATTTTGGTGATAGTTTGCTGATTAATTAACTCTGCTGAATAAGGTAGCGACAGAATTTCGAGGTTCAACATCGTACCAAACTCCAAATTGCAAAATGATGATATCCCGGAAGGAGTACGGGGGGTCAATGTTTTCAAATTCGCAAACTCGGGTACCGTCAGAATACCAGCCACGTGATCGAATGCCAAGTGTTCAAGATTGGGGCAGCGATTATAAATCATATCCAACTGCTCCTGCCGACATGAAAATTGTTGACGGAAGGCCCAGAGCGTCAAGGCGGTGATGTTTTGGCCAATGGATGCCAAGATTTACTTTCGTTGGAGCTCCTCCTCGCAAATTCCATTACAAAAGTATATCTTCAACCCCGTAAGTTCCTTCATATGTTTCAGCGCAGACATGTTCGGCGCGTCTGGACAATTGATTTCGAGATTGATCAAATTGGGAAATTTTACGACAATGACCGACAAATTCCACGTGCGTAAAACCTGCTCTTCAATGTTGAGAATCAAGCTCTTCAATGATGGAACCGTAACGGATAGGTCCAGGCCAGATGATGGATCGATAATGGGACCGAAATTTAGCACACTAAAGTTAAAATTAGGTTTGTGGTAGAAGTCTTCCAATTCCTCATGGGCAGATATTAAATTAGATTCGTAGTAGAAGTCTTCCAATTTCTCATGCGCAGATAGTAAATGGTTGAGTCCTACGTAAGAGACTCTCAGACACCGACGGAAGTGAACGCAGCGCAAATTAGAGCAATTACTCAATGCTCGCAGTCCGTCGTCTGTCACGTGTTCGGAGTCTATGATTTTCAGAACTTGTAAGTTTTGGCATCGCTCTCCGATGATTTTCAAACCACCGTCACAACAGAAATTCTGACTTACAAATGTGGTCAAGTACTCCAAATTGTAACTATAAAGGTATTCATACGTTTCTGCATGCAAAGCGTGCGACGTGCCAGACAAATCCAGTTCACCTAATCCTGGAAATCGGTCTCCGTCCTGTAAATCGAGGTACTCCAAGTTTTGACCTTTCAATCGTAAGCCGACGATCTTAATATCCATAATCATTTCCAGTCCAACTTTGTAGTCTAGTCTATCGCAACTCCGAAGACGAAATTTTTCGAAAAATCTGTTCCCGAATTCCGCAAGTAAGCGACCAGGTAGGTAACGGTGTACTGCGGTCCTGATAGCAATAACCCCGCTCCGGAACAGATGTCTGTCGTTCGCCTGACTGAGTCGATCACAACACTGTGTGACGAATTCAACGAAGAGGTCTAGCGCCATCGTCTGCAGCGGAACGACCTCCTTGAATTTCGGCATCGCAGATAACCGCCGATCCTGAAAAATTTAAGGCCTATGAATTCACACACAACCAGCAGAAAGGATAGATTTTTCCGAGTCTCGCAGTCAGCCTCTCCTAGCTAAACATTGCTTCTTCGTTGTGATGGAGAAATTCGTACGAATCAATTTCACCGAAAATGGGTACCTAAGATCGAGGGCTGGATTCCAAGATCATAACTGTTCAGCGACGATGCGCATCACGTGAGCGAAAGATGTCAAGTTTGGTCACACCTGATTCACGACGCACTGACCAAATTTCAGAACATTTCTCATACAGGTTCGAGAACAATCGACGCAGTAAGTGAGTCCTACGTTCACTTTGATTCCGAATGGCCTAAATCATTTCACCCAACACTTTTCCATATTGGCGATCAATGAGACTGACATCTTCTACGGTTTGTGGATATATTCATGCGACGCGCGAGATTTCAAACTTTGTTCGACCGTTCACAACTTTATCTACGGTCCTACATTCCTACTGTACGTATATGTGACCGCATTGCGTTGGTAGTTGACTGTAAGATAACCACGGTTTGTGCCACCACACGTTATGGGCACCATCAAATTATCATCAATCTCCGTTTGAAATAGAATACATAATATTCTGCAAAGAGTCGATTTTTTTCGCTTCACTGACAAGTGGACTCAGATTTTTACGAATATTGGACCCGAAGACCCAACCAAGTTGAAATCACGAGCCACCCCCTAAAATGAATAAGATTTATACCTTGCCCCGAATGACTCCGAGCTATGAAGGAATCCAAAAACTTGTACAAGTTAGCCCATCAAATTTTTGACGGATCTTCACGAAGTCGATGATCAGAATTTTGGTCCACTTTGAAACCGTGATTATCTCATTCGATAATCTCTGCCCATACGGAAAACCACTCAAATACCGCAAAATCGAAGGGGGAAAGAACTTGCTCCATACACTGGCACAGCTAATGAGTTTTTGACGAATATTCGGTCACGCCGCGGCCGTCCACGTTGTATCTCGAATGGCCTCCTCGAGATAACTCCCACTACGCCGCGCCGTGCCAAGCACTCTGCTGAATATTTGAATCCGTAGGTGGTGGAAGTGGCCAGATGTGGTCAAAGTTTCCAAACGACTACCCCATCTAAAAAAGTGAGTCTGGCTGACGGTATGCAGTCCGTCCTGCATAAGTATCCCCCGAGTATACTCATTCTTTGAAAGTGTGTTGCCGTGATACACCAGTTAATTACGTTCACAACTAGATTGCTATGTTTGTTACCTTGCATGTACGCGCCTTTACTGAAGGCGTTGAATTCGGTAACCTGACAGCATTGGTAAAAAAAAAAAACGCGTGTACTATTGTACATCATGCACGCTGCCCAATTTTGCATATCGAGCACGTGAAGGTATATACTTAACTGGTGCCTCATATGGGTGACTCTAGTATTCCTAGAGACGGGTATACTATGGGTGGGACTGATCTATTCGGAAGAGGCGCTTCATACTGCAATTATGATAGAACTTCACTTACAGGTAAGTTCGTTTAATCATTAAATTGTATTCCGCGGCTCTTCCTCTGGATCAACACGTAGATGTTTAGAGGTATTACCGCAATTATTATGCGTTGAGACAGATTTGTAACTAATTCTCGCATCAGTAGGTGTATCTAATGACCAAAGAACCAGTATACCTACATAATATATATATTTCGCCGCCAATTCTGTTTGGCGTTTTTTTTCATGCACGTAGCACACGAGTTCCAAGCCGTAAAAAATATTGGTCTTCATAACACTGTCACGGATAATATACTATTCCAATTCTACGATATAGATGGCGATTCACCGCCTTACGAGGTTTGGTGACCGATACCAAAGTTATGTTCACAAGGTTTCCGTCGTTACCTAATCATTATCGTCTAATGCTACTTGACACGAACACAACTTCCTTCGTACAAATAAGTCAAACCAGAGCTTGTCTCTTCCTGAAGTTGCAGGAGTCTTCAGCGGGCGTGAAATTTCAATTTTTACCTGACTACGATAAATTGACCATATTTCACCCCTGAAACGCGGGTCGAAAGTCATCAATTTCGGACCAGAGGGAAGAAATAGTATATTATGTGGCATTAGGGTGGTCCTTATTTGGGGTCAAAATTAATTTTACCCTTGCCGCCCCCTAAATCGGTTCAAAATACGTAAAAAGTAATGCTGTAATTTTTTCAGATTAAAAAAAAAATGCTTGACCCTTGACCACGGGGGTTGAAATTTTCCATTTAAAATACATGGGATTTTTCCACGTTTGCAGTCACTATTTTACTGTGAGCCTAAATATGCTTGTAAAATCTTGAAATTTTCATAAATTAGTTTACAAGCATGTTGCTACATGGCAAAAATTTCCCGAGCCCCTACCCTCCAAATATTGTATAATATTACCATAATAATTAGTTTTTTTTTGTCTTTTTTTTTAAATTTGAAAAAAGTGCGAAATTTTCATTTTTCTTCGCGTTTCACATGATTTCAGAGTATTTTGAAAGAAATAATAACGGAAAAAAAATCATTATTATCATGGTGATGTTACACAACATTTTGAGGGTAGGAGTTTCGGAAATTTTTCCCGTGTAGCAACATGCTTGTAAACTAATTTGTGAAAATTTCAAGCTTTTACAAGCATATTTAGGCCCACAGTAAAATAGTGACAGCAAACGCGGAAAAATCCCATGTATTTTAAATGGAAAACTCCAACCCCCGTGGTCAAGGGTCAAACATTTTTTTAAAAATCTGAAAAAATTACTGCATTACTTTTTACGTATTTTGAACCGATTTAGGGAGCGGCAAGGGTAAAATTAATTTCGACTCCAAATAAGGACCACCCAATGTGGCATGCCCGTAAAGTCACTGTTTTCGGGCGAGGTTATGTTTTTCGTACGAGCCGTTGGTTTTACCGGCGAGCCGAAGGCGAGCCTAAGGTAAAGCCAACGGAGAGTACTAAAAACATAACCTCGCCGAACAGTTACTTTACGGGTGCGCCCCATACGATATTTTTTCCGGCAAAGGCATGAAGAGTCACTTTGACGCCGGTTGAGGTCCACACTACGGTCCTCATCAACTGTCGTTTAATACTTTTGTATGGCAGCTCTGAGATGCGCAGTTCGTACCGCGCAACAAAAGTCAGGAACTGCGGGTCACAACTGCTCAAAAAAATTTTTTTTCGGCTAACCATAAAAAGAGCCACTGTATGGGCCGAAAACAGGCGTCGAAAAGTGACTTGTTCATGCCTGTGCCGGAAAAAGTAAATTTCCGGGCAAAACAGTAGATTGCCGGGCAAAAATTGTCTTTTCCTTCCCTCTGTTCGAAAATTGATGACTGCTTTCCGCCCGCGTTGCAGCGATGGAATATAGTCATTTTATCGAAGAGGGATATGTTCACGCGTTCGCTTCACAATTATTGAGATTATAAATTGAGCCCGTGAACTCCTACAATTCTAATTGAAGGATGCAGGTAGGTAATTGTTAATGTTCAATTAAGGAGGTTCCGCAGTAGAAATAGGAAATGACAGAGGATCGTGAAATTTTTACACGAGATTGTTCTTATCAAAAGAAGATTTTATGAATTTTTTCAAATTTTTTGTCAGTGGATTTTGGCTGAAAACAATTAATGAAAATTTTGAGTTTAACATGGGCTCTTATGGGAGCGCGCCTTTGAAGCTAAAAAAAAGTATGTTTGGAATGACACAGCCGTGAAAGGTTAAAGAATATGGAAGATCAATATATTCACGATGATAATATCCAAAAAAAGTAGTACCTCACCGTTCATTTCATTAATAAACAAGCGATAGAAAGTTGCAAAGCGCAGATCGTGCAAGTGATCACTTTCACACATCGTCGTGAACGTTGTCATAGGCAAGGTCGTTTCACTGGCGTACTTACAGAGACCAAATTTTGCAAACAAATATCTGTCTTGGGTCAATATCCGATCAACTTCTAGATTTTCAGAGAAAGGATATTGGAGGCTTCAAATATCGAATCTAATCTTCATTTCAGACGGTTAAAAGTTCATCGTTGATTCTAAACTTGTGTACCTGATTCTGTACGGAATCATGCATCCGAACATACAATTTGTGAAATGATAGCACGAAGAATTTTAGAGTAGGATTTTTTTTCTACTTTTTTTACTTGTGAAAATGACACGTGTATATTTTTTGCTTTTCAAGGCTCGAAACGCGTATACAAAAATTTATGATCAATTATTGAGACATGCAATTTTTTATAAATCTGTGGGACGGACGGGATAATGGATATGAAAAAGATTTTTTTGAGGATTCAGAAATAAGGAAATACTGAGTTAGCTGGTGAAGTTAAGTATTGTTAAAATAGTCTTTGATGACTGACATACTTTTTACGTGATTCAAAATGGTATAAATTTTGATCGAGGGTGACACAATATTTATTGGTGTCGAACATATTTCATGGATCAAAATTTTTGAAAGAATTTTTCACGTGTTTGTCCGTTATGTTACAACAATATCCCGGATTTTTTTCAACAGGATGAAGGATCACAATTTATAACTGCATGAAAAGAAATTAGGTTATTCTTTATTGTTAGGTAGGTTATTTTGATATTGCTGGTAGAGAAATGAAAGATCCCTCCAGTTTTTATTCCAGATCAAAATGCTGATTTAATGAACATGAGGTTTTACAAAAATTATCAATAAAACGTTCGCAAGATTATGTTTGAATAGAAAAAAAAAATCAAATTAACAGTCACTCTTCATTCATACAATAAAATACGCCGCTAGATTCTATAAAGTTTGACAATTTAATCAGCCTCCAAGACTTCTAAATTATGAAAACTTGTTCATGATTAATCTCAAAATCTGAGGTGTTGTGGCACAGTACGACTACGAATACCAAGGATATTACTACTACTTAACTTAATTTTTTATCCATCATTCATACTTGGCCAATGGTTTCGAAGATGTTAATTCTGTCCTGATGTGAGTGGTTTCGGTACTCAAAGGTCATCACAGGTGTTGTACAGTAGGCCGAGTGCTCCCAACTCATCAAATATTGTGACGATATTGAATGAAAAGGAATGGAATGGAATTTCACTGTACAATTATCCAACTCTCAACTGAGAATTTGATTCAGAATTACCGTTTCTCAGTTATCCTAATAATACAAAGCAAGAAAGTCAGAAAAATGTTTAGTTACAGTTGCTCTTTACATGGGTTGAATATGATATTAACTATTCTTTGCGGTACACCAAACTGAAATATGGCATTAGCAAATTCCAACCATAATTTCAATCCAGTCCAGTTCGATTTACTATTTTTTATAGCTCTGACAATCATAATACCCGACAACAACACGAATTTTTCTGATTGTCAGTTGAGTGATACTCACGTAGAAATTCAGAATTCAGAGATATCAGAGATATCAGAAGACATATCAGAGGAACTGTCGCTATCATAAGCACGACAAACTCGGGAATGACCACCAAAACCTAAATCGGGAAACTCATCATCAGAATCATTAAACCAATCATAAGTGAAATGGTGCCGCACAATACTGGGTTTACTGTCAAGATTAACCACCTGGAAGTCAAGATTCTTGTCTTTGACAATTTGCTTAACTTGATCGGGATTTGAGCAGGAAGCATAAGTCACGCGACAATCAAGAGGACACCTCGTACCCCAAGTATGCTTTCCCAATACAGACAATTTCGGAAACTTCTCACAAGACAATATTTTAGTATCGAAATCGTCTGTCGCGTTTGAAGTTTCAGTTAGCGACAGGGTTTCGAGGTTCGACATCGTACCAAACCCCTCTAAACTCCAACCTGATGATGTGGGGGGATTACGAAGGGCCAATGCTTTCAATTTATCAAACTCTGGTACCTGCAGCTCACCATCTGGGTGATCAAATGCCAATTGTTCAAGATTAGGACAGCGATTATAAATCATATTCAACTGCTCCTGCCGACACAAAAATCCTTCATCACGAGCCCAGAGCGTCAAGCAGGTGATATTTGGGCCAATGAATTCCAAGATTTCCTTGATATGTTCCCACTTTCGTTGGAGGTTCTCGTTACAAATTCCATTACGAAAGTACATCTTCAGCCCCGTGAGTTCGTTCATATGTTTCAGCGCAGACAGATTCAACGGGTCTGGACAATTGATTTCAAGATTGATCAAATTGGGAAATTTTTCGACAATGACCGAAAAATCCAACGCGCGTGAAACCTCCCGTCGAATGCTGATAATCAAGCTCTTCAATGATGGAACCGTAACGGATAGGTCCAGGCCAGATGATGCATCGATCTTGGGACCGAAATTCAGCTCTTCAAAGTTATCATTGGGTTCGTAATAAAAGTCTTCCAATTTTTCATGCGCGGATAGTAAATGGTTGAGCCCCAGGTGAGAGACTTCTGGACACTGACGGAAGTGAACGCAGCGCAAATTGGAGCAAGGACTCAATGCCCGAAGTCCTTCGTCTGTCACTTGTCTGGATTCCGTGATTTTGAGAACTTCTAAGTTTTTGCATTGTTGCCCGATGATTCCCAAATCATCGTCCTTACACCACTTTTCACTTACGAATGTGGTCAAGTAGTCTTGATTGTAAGAACTAAGCCATTGACACATCTTTGGGTTCAAAGCGTGCAGAGTGTGAGACAAATCCAGTTCCCGTAATCCTGGAAATCGGTGTCCCTCCTGTAGATCCAGGTACTCCAAGTTAAAACCTTTCAATCGGAGTCCAACGATCTTTATGTCCATGATCATTTCCAGTCCAACTTTGTAGTCTAGTCTATCGCAACTCCGAAGACGAAATTTTTCGAAAAATCTGTTCCCGAATTCCGCAAGTAAGCCACCAGGTAGGTAACGGTGTACTGCGGTCCTGATAGCAATAACCCCGCTCCGGAACAGATGTCTGTCGTTCGCCTGACTGAGTCGATCACAACACTGTGTGACGAATTCAATGAAGAGGTCTAGCGCCATCGTCTGCAGCGGAACGACCTCCTTGAATTTCGGCATCGCAGATAACCGCCGATCCTGAAAAATTCAAGGCCTATGAATTCACACACAACCAGCAGAAAGGATAGATTTTTCCGAGTCTCGCAGTCAGCCTCTCCTAGCTAAACATTGCTTCTTCGTTGTGATGGAGAAATTCGTACGAATCAATTTCACCGAAAATGGGCACCTAAGATCGAGGGCTGGATTCCAAGATCATAACTGTTCAGCGACAATGCTCATCACGTGAGCGAGAGATGTCAAGTTTGAGTGACAGGTCACACCTGATTCACTACACTGACCAATTTCGGAACATTTCTCATACAGGTTCGAAAACAATCGACGCAGTGAGTGAACTCTATATTAATTTTGATTCTGAATAGCCTAAGCCATTTCACCTAATTACGCTTTTCTATTGGCCATCAATCAGACTGATATCCCTCTACGGTGTAACGTACCCACCAATTCGCATGATTCAAAGATGTAAAAAAGAGCCGCTTAGCACGAAGAGTTTAGGATCAGATACATTCAACAGTATTCGAGTCTCACACACACACACACACACACACACACTTTTCCATTGTAGCTTAGATTCAATCACAGACGCACATACAACCAAAGTAGACAGCATACGAGATTCACTGCATCGCCACGTGGGCAACAACACATCCCAGGAAAAAATCGGGTAGATCTATGTAGATCTAAATGCTTTAGATCTACGTAGATCTAAATTTTGGAATAGATCTAACGAGATCTACGTAGATCTTATGAGATCTCAAGAGATGTACTGAGACGTTTTCTAATAACCAATAGAGACATTATAAATGAGATGTTTTCTAAATATAAAATCAAAGAGATCGTACTGTAGGACTATGCACTGCAGGGACTATAGTAGAGACCCACAGTATACTGTAGGAGCAGGATACTATAGTATACTGAGAAATTAGAATCAAAACAATACACACACTTAGCTGAGGTACGCGTAAAGATACACGCACACCGTAGAAGGTTTAGGGTCACTAGCCTGATCTCGAAGAGCTAGGCAAATTCACGATATTACGAATATTAGAAACTGAATATAGGGTTATAACCCAGAGGAATATTAATAATTGTAATAATGAAAATTAATTGAAAATGTTATGTCGAAATGTAAAATGTAAATTGATGAAGGAATTATAAAATAAACGAGTATTTGGAATTGAAGAAGTTCCGCGAAACGCCGTGGCGTGGACACAGCGGCGCTGCGGACACACCACGGTGTGACGTCACAGAATAACGAGGCACGGGCACTCCATGGTCCGCGTCGAGTGAATAAAAGGGCGTGCGCAGAGTCGTACGGTCTGGTAGTCAGCCAGCAGGAAGGCGGGTAGCACCAACCCTCACGAGGTACCGGTGAAACCCAATCTCCAAATAGAGCCAAGGCTCATTAGTAAATTCAAGACTTCAAATCACTTAATTCCAAGCCATATACAGGAAGGCCGGCATTACCTACCCTCTCAGAGGTTCCGGTAAAAACCTAATATCCGAAATATGAAGATATAAAATCAATTCGTTGTTAGAATCATTTCAAATCACTGTAAATAGCACTTCACTTCCAAATTTTATACTAAACCTAAAACTGCTTTGTTTGCTTCTACCTGCTTCTTCCCAACCTTACCTATTCCAATGAGTAACTATCTACGGGTCTAAGCACCAATCCGGTGGTTACTCATCCTTACATCACAATTAATAAATTAAGTAGCGAATAGGTAATGGATTCGACACCTGCTTCAGTAGCCCTAATGTAAATTCAAATAATTAAAATATACATACAAAAGTATTGTTACAGTACGTAGATCTAATTTTTATGTCAATGTCAATTCCGGAAATGAATTGAAAAAACATTGATTAATTGCATAACTATAATGAAAAAATACTCACTATCATCATAAAATAAGAAATCGTGAATACGAGTAAGGAAAAAATTTTTTTTTTTAAAATGGTGAAAATCGAACAAATCGGAATCGAACCCTCGAACTTCGGATTACCAAACCTCTACCGTACTAGATGAGCTAAGGCGCCTTCTGCAAATACGTGCGTTTCTGGCATACTTATGGTCCAATCAGTCCAGACAGACTTGAAATATTTCCAAATACGGTACCAGAACTACTCAGATCCGAGTAGATCTACTTGGCTTCAATGAGCAACAACGTTTTGCTGCAATTATTCCATCTTCTTATCTCAGATCTACCTATATCTAAAGTAGATCTACCTAGATCTAAAGTAGATCTAAAGATATCTGGGTGGATATACATAGATCTATCAAGCATGAGCATTCGAACATGACAGTAGATCAATTCGAAGCTACGTAGATCTACGAAAATCCTCGGAGATCTAGGTAGATCTAGGTAGATCTACGATTTCCCAAAATTTAGATCTACTTAGATCTAAATTAGATCTCCGGAGATGCGAATTAGATCTAAACCATTTTTTCCCGGGATGACACATTTCGAACTGTTAAACACTTACACGTAAAATCAAGAGTGAAAAATTATATCGAATTTAAATTAAATCAGGTATCTGACGCATTTGTATGCGTACAATCAAAAAGACTATTCTACCTGCTGACTTGTACAATAAACGAGGATTAACATGGACACAGAAACAGCAGAGAATTCGGTAAATAGTATTCATACGCGGCGTGGGAAAAGGGGGTTCGTAGGTCAGTCCCCACCACAAAAATTTGAATAAATATGCTTGCGCGAATTCAAGACATAGTCCCAGTACCCGGGTTTCATGGTAAATCTCGGTGCAGAGAAAATCATTTCGGTCGTGGCTCCGGTCGAGTTTGGTACGTAAGTGCGGCGTCTTGCCGTAACTGCGAATTTATAATCATTTGAACTTAGAAAATTTCAATCCTCGAATGAAAGACTGAGAAAAGTTTAACTTGGGGAAGTCAAACTAAGGAACAATCAGTTCATTTACGTTTCCAGTCTATAAATCTACGATATAAAACAAAAGAAAAAAAAACAGAATTTCAATATTATTTACAAAGGCATAGGGAGCTCAGAGATTGATATTTTTTATTAAATGAAAATAAGTGCAACTAAGATACGTCTTGTTAAACTTGGGTGAACTATCCTCTCAATTCTCTGCTCATTCTTAGTCCAAAATCTTCAAGGATACGACAAGAATTTGTGAGTAATACATCATTTACACACGCATCCCACACCACTGCTCCACGTCCAATATCCTTCACATACAAGGTCGAGACCTCGGATAGACTATCACTAGTAGAAACCCCCGGATCTTCGGAGAAGGGATTAAACGAACGTGGTACGTCGATTCCGCGTCCTCGCGTTTTAGAGCAGATAGAAATACCCTCCTCAGTAAGATCATGAGTCTTACATTGCACAAATTCGGTAGATCAGGGTAATAAGATTGATAGGACGTGACTAAAGCGACAGCCTAGGTAAATCAATAGAAAACCATAAGTCCAACTGCGAAGACGTGGAGATTGAGAGACAACTTTGCGAACATCACCTACCCCAGGCAGACGGCATCGACACAAGAGTCACCACCGTTGTATTCCAAAAGTTGTTGCTATTCAATTCGTCGACCTTAGTAGCCCTAAGTTGCTTAGTTTCAAGCCGTGGACAGCATAATGCGAAATTCTTTAGCAAATTAGACGACAGTCGAGACTGGTTGGCGCCCAGAACCCGGAGGAAAAGTGTACAGGCTCAAAAAAAGTAGAGTGTTACAACGGTTCGTAAATATATTCGTGCGACGTGCGAGATTTCAAACGTTATTTGGCCGTTCAAAACTTTATCTACGGTCCTACATCCGTACTGTACGTATATGTCACCGCATTGCGTTGGTAGTTGACTGTAAGATAACCACGGTTTGTGCCACCACACGTTATGGGCACCATCATATTATCATCAATCTCCGTTTGAAAAAGAATACATAATATTCTGCAAAGAGTCGATTTCTTTCGCTTCACTGACAAGTGTCCTCAGATTTTTACAAATATTGAATCAACTGACGGGCTGTATCACAATTGGATGAAAAGGATATAACGGACCTAGCCCGCGTGTGTTTACGTTTGTCGCCGGTTCGCTATTTCGTCTTCGGTCTGTCTCGCGTGTATTCGTGTACAATGGTTGGGCGTAGGGTAAGTGTGGGTATTACTGCGGATGTGGGTATTACTGCGGGTTTTTTTCATTTCATTAGAATTAAATCTCGATTGATTATTTAATCTTGAAAAAATTTACACATTTAATTCAATATTGAGAAAACGTAATGAATCAACCAAACCACGTGCATTGTGATTACTTGCTTTAAATGAGTAATTTTTAATTTGCTGCCGCAGTATTAGGCGCAAATGTTCTCAGCATGCGCGCCTATTACTGCGGTTTTTATGCCTACAGAACTTCCCAACCTACAAAATATTGACAAAAGTTGTTTTAATCAGTCCCGTGTCTGATGAAGTTCTCGAATACTGTGGACATGATAATAATGGTTGAGTTAATAATAATGGTCAGATTTTGTCGGAGATTCAATTGTTATCAGTCGAATGAAACGTATAAATGAGTTACACGACGCGCAGTATTAGAAACGCAGTAATTGGAACACCCGCAGCATTTGGTGCACAGTAAATACCTACAGTCGCTCTAGACCCCGCAGTAATAGAAGCATCTGCATAATTTTTTGAAGTATTTACTATTTAATGAAAAAATCATTTTATCACATTCTAATTTTTTTTCTAAGTTCAATATGAGTTGAATATTGATGTGGAAACGACAAAAAGTCGGTAACTTCGGATGATTTTCCAAAATATGATCGTCAAGTTGGCTCCGCATTTCGAGCCGCAGTGATACCCACACTTACCCTATTACGATACTACTTTCGGGACTTGGTGTCATTTCCAGGACTCCCACGTCAACTTAAAATCACGAGCCACCACATAAAATGAATTCTTGCCCCGGATGACTCCGAGCTATGTAGGAACCCAAAAACTTGTACAAGTTGGCCGATCAAATTTTTGACGGGTGTTCTCAAAATCGATGATCAGAATTTTGGTTCACTTTGAAATCGTGATTACCTCGTTTGATAATCTCTGCCGCCGGAAAACCACCCAAACACCACAAAATCGAAGGGGGAAAGAACTTGCTCCATACACTGGCGCAGCTAATGAGTTTATGACGAATATTCAGTCACGCTGCGGCCGTCCACGTTGTATCTCGAATGGCCTTCGCGCGATGACGACCAGTGTATTGCCAACCTCCAAAACGAGAAATTCTTTAGGAGGTGGTTAAAATTTCTTTAGATTTCTTCAGATTTCTATGGATGCTACATTTTTTTGTAGGAATTCGAATTTTATCACGTTTTTGGTGTCAATACGTTTTTAAAAATGTGTTAAAAAATGTCAAATAAGTCTTTATATAGTTGCTTCAAATCCAATGAAATTTACGAGACGCTTGACCCTTGCGCAGAATGCACATGTTACTGCAGAATTTTTTATCAAAAGATGTGGATTTTCTTTAGATTTCTGCAAGAATTAGCGAATTTCTTTAGATGTCTGCAAAAATCAACGGATTTCTTTAGATTTCCGCAAGAATTAGCAGATTTCTTTAGAAAAATCTTCATTTTTCTCTTTTCTTTAGGGGACGTCAGAATTCTTTAGATCTAAAGAAATTTCTTTAGGGTTGGCAACACTGATGACTCCCACCGGGCCGCGCCGCGCCGCGGTAAGCCAAGCCACTGATCTCTATACCTATATAGTGTGACGTGACTCCCCTAGTCCCGCCACGAGCGCCTCACACACACTGAACTATAATATAACTGGAACGCTGGCGGCGGTGGTGGGGGTTCCGGCGAGAGAGATAGCTCTCGGGGTCGGTGTTGTCTCTTTCCATCAGCTACTGCGCATGCGTCGGACAGTCTCAGCTAAAATGTAATCCACCTATACGTAATTCGCGATTAATTTCAGTTATGATTAGTCGCAGGTTATGAGGATACACGAAAAACAAGTTACACTACTACCGGATAAATATTTTCCAAGTAAAATTTTCTCAACATTTAGTAATGAGTATATAAAGTTTGAATAATTGAGCTAATGCAAGTCTGCGTATAGGTTATGTACATCATAATACAAGCAGAAGGTAAAAGGGCTGTATGAACAACGAATTAACTTTTTGACAGACTGTACGCCGTGCGAGAGAGACAACACCGCCCCCGAGAACCCTCTCTCTCGCCGGAAAGCCAGGCCGTATACCGAGCTATGCCGCCAGCGTTCCAGTTATATTATAGTTCAGTGCTCACACACCCCACAGCATACACACACAGACTTGACGGACACGGAGAGACAGGCCGCTCGGGCTCCTCCGGCTTAGACCGGACGCTCCCGAGCGCCAATCGTGCATCTTTTAAAGAGTGTATTTGAAACCAAAGTTCCCAAAATTTCAGATTTCAGATTTGGTATTTTGGGGGTAGAAAAGATTTCTAATAATTCATAGTTCAGTACAAAATGATGGTCAACTTTCAATATTTTAACAAGTTCCGGGAAATAGTATATTATGCTACAAGGGAGGAAAGAGCGCGATTTTCGCCGAGTGCGAGGTTTGCTGCCGGAGGCACGAGCGAAGCGAGTGCAGCGAGGGCAGCACGAACACGAGGTGAAAATCGCGTTCCTCCCGTGTCGCATATGCAATTTTTCACCCGACTTCGATAAAATGACCTTATTCCGCCGCTGTAACGCGAGTGGAAAGTGGGTAGTCAATTTTTGACCAGAAGGAAGACAGTGGCGTAACCAGGGGGGGGGCCCAGGGGGCCCGGGCCCCCCCCAACCGCCGAACCAAATGACCTATACACTGATAAAGAGGGATATTCAAAATCATTGTCCGTCCTTTTTTTACGTTTCTATTGTACACATTTCTGCATCCTGGCCCCCCCCAAACATGTCTTCTAGTTACGCGCCTGAAGGAAGAGAAGTGATCAACCGGGCAGAAAAGTAAATTGCCGGGAAAAAAGTCCACTTTTTTGCCCGGCTATTTACTTTTTCGCGCGGCAATCGACTTTTCTTCCCTCTGGTCCAAAATTGACGAATTTCGACCCGCGTTTCAGGGGCGAAATACGGTCATTTTGTCGTAGTCGGGTGAAAACCATTTTTACTGTCCACCCGAATATATTATAGGATAAAACAGCAAGAAAACGATTGTGAGGAAAAATAATCGAGTCGGTCGATTAATCGAGTTCCAAAAATAATCGATTATTTTCGATTAATCGGGAAAAAATAATCGATGTAATCGAAAATCGATTATTTTTCCCCATCCGTAGCAGGCAGACGTGACATTTGGTCCGAAAAGAAAGAGTGCTTGAGAGTCAAGATAAGCAGTTGAGAGACACACAGAGAGGAAAGGAATCATACACACATACACACACACACCCGGAGTGATACTGAGGACGGACGGAGAGAAAGGTCGGTCCTTGCCTGATATTTACACACCCCCGCATATACACGCTCACACACACACACACACACCCTTGACGCAACTGCCCTCACACTGGATCCCGAATTGGCATTTGTACAGTAGTTTGTAAGGATTTACAGAATATACAGTTGTTAAACACAGATTCCCCGCTGATACTCATCATTACACCTTCCCCCGTCCCCTGATCCCCTTTTACACTCATAACCGGCGGATAGCCCGTTAATTATAATAGAGATCTCTATGTATATATCTACAGGTTTTACCCGTGGGGCAAGAATCTTAGGCATTGGAAATGTTTCTTGTGATTTTTCATTCATTTTTATTTTTTTTTCCACATACATTTTTGAGTGCGTTCCGCTGAACTATTACGTTTTTTATGCACTGTGTCTTACGTTCACGTTCCCGAAACAATTTATTTCTTTCAACCTCAGAAATTTGAGGAAATTCTAGCTTTTTTACACTCAAAGTTATTCCCGTCATTGATATCCAATTTGTGTTTGCAATATAATTTGGATCGCTCGGCATCAGTTAACGTTTTTCACGTACTCGCTTCCATTACTCGCGGGATAACTGACCATAATACACATCCGGTTCTCTTGTGCATATTAAAACAAAAAACTTTCAAACCTTACATGCCTTCCATATCCGACTCCCGTGACGATTTTACGTTACATCTGTTGGTCAAAATGTTAAATTTGCTGATCGGACACCCATACCCACCACCTACACTTTCTAAATACCCCAAAATAGAAGCATTTTCAATGCTAATAGAGATCAGTGAGCCAAGCACTCTGCTGAATCTTTGGATCGGTGAGTGTTGGGAGTTACCAGTGACGTACTATGTACGACTGTATCTTGTGTCCCAGCCCTGTTGAAGGTCATCTTGCACCTCCCCAAACGAAAATACGTTTTATGATTCGACTGACTGATTGACCTAGTTATAGCTATTCCCATGTTAATATAGCATTTGTTACCATTGCGATGTTAGATTATTGTTTGACTCACGATTTCGCACTCTCGTCCTACTAGGCTCGGATAAATCCTGAGAAGCAATTGCGGTTGAATAAAACATTTGACCAATGTTCGACAGTCCATATGGAAGAACCTGAATCGTTTTTTGATGCGGACTGCCGACGTCATGTAAGATATACTGACTCCATGTCAGTTGTTTCAGTAGTGTCACCCTTTTCATCGAATTTTGCTATAGTCGGTGTCATCTTCATTCATTGCTAACTTCGCGATTCGATCATTTGTGGGATAGGTAAGCACCGGATTAATTAATTGCCAAGTTCACGTGTGAAAGGTTATGATTCAATTCTGACAGCTTTGTGATTTGAATTCGAATTTTTGAGTCTGACAAGAGAGTCTCCGGCAACGTTGGTGGTACACGGATCGTGAGGTGATGCATTTTTTATTTTCATCACTCTTGCGTGACCTTGCTACGGAATATTGTGGAATCTGGCAGGAATTGACGAACTACGTCGACGAATACAGGTAAGGAATCTATATATGATTTGCTTTTTTTCAGACTCTTACTCAATCAGTTTTTTCCTGTACACGGGAGTGCGGTGACTCATTTTCGTGAAGAAATTATTGTGTTGATGTTTGACCTGTGGATGCCGACGATGCAACGATTAGATCGGGTCTTTTCCAAACAGAACTGGCACTGTAATCTGACCCGTGTTTTAGATGTGACGCACTGCTGAGTCACTTATGATAAACACACCCATAATCCTGTGTATCCTAAGGAAATCCGTATCACAAGAAAACCAATACCAAAGTCAAGTCTAGATGTTTTGATATGGTTGAAATCCGCATTTTTCGAAGATAGTCACCCTTCTGACCTAGATATACGATAAGTTTATTCAATTTCTAATCGGTGATCGGATAGCACGCGAGCGCGCTCCTATCCCAGTACGAGACAAAAATTCATGAAGATAGCTCCTTATACCTGGGTCCTTACGGAGGCACCACGCAAAATGGTATTCGCAGCATTGAAATTGATAGTTGTGGCTTCACGAGCTGACCAAAAAACGTTAGTTACCCGCACGGGATTCCCAGCGTTACACACAGCAACGCCAGCGTCGCATCTACAAATCTGACGACAGTGGGGAAAATTGGATTCTGCCTCCCCCCCCCCGTTCCCCGCAGATCTGGTGCTGAGAAACGCGCGCGTTTTTTCGTACATTAGCTCGGAAAGTAATTGACCGATGTCAATGAAATTCCGTACACACTTTCGAACTTCAATAGTCTTCGAGATGTCAATAACAGAGTGCCTTTTCAATTCCATATAATTAAAATTGTTCGTAAAAAAACTACATAAATTTTCAAAAGAGTGCCATTCCGTCCATACTTTTGTATACATCCAAACCGGATTTAGTTTCATCCCAGCATTTTTCTATGAACTTTCAAGATAGAAGATGTTTCTTCATGTCAAATGATTTGGCACCTTTCAAATATTACGTATAACGCTCCAGGGCCAGGGGGGGGGAGGGTATAAAAAAAAATTCGGACGCTTCTTGACGTATAACGTCTCCGCTTGAACAGCGAGCTCTAAATTCGCTGTTTTGTGGAAAGAAAAGATTTCTGGACCATGTCGATTTAAGATCCAGGGTTGGCCAAATAAACACCACCTTTTGCTCTGCTCGGAATGAATCTTTTCTTCGAGGTCAGAAGGTGGCATAACGGTACATTTGGAGCCTAGTAAAGTATCGGACATCGAAGAATCCTCACTGCGCAGGTGGACCAAGGAATTGAATGTCACCGTAATTCGTTAATCGATATGAAAAATCTGTCCAACAAATGCAATGGCTTTTTGCATTAAAACTTCTATGGTACTGAAAATAGCGGGTCACCGCAGTTATATTAATACGGCCCGCATACACTGTCAAAAAGGGTCGTGAATTTATTACACATTAACTACACGAAAGTCTTGTAAAACTAAAAATTTAGTTTAGCAAAGTGAATCGGTATGCACGTTTTTTGAATTCATGAACAAATTTGTAATATGACTTTACATTTATCGCAAAAATACGAAATTGTGTATTAATTTTACAAAATCGTGTAGTAAATTCATCGTATTTGTGAATCAATTTTACCAAAATCTTGACTCCTGTACGTGAATAAAACTTCCAACACAATTTCGGGAGTTCACAACAAACATTTCTGACAGTGTTGTTCGCGGAGTCTATTCCGGATTCCCTGAGGTGTCCTTTGACTTTACAACAATGAAGATATTTTTTCTGGAAAGTACTTGCCAGATTTCGTCGGAATCAACGGGACGGGATAACGGAGATTGAGAAGATTTTTTTCAGGGTCTGTGACGAGTGACGAAATAGTGAGGTAACGGGTAAGGTCGAAACACTGTACAGATATAGTTGAAATAGTCTTTAATGATTGACACTTTTCAGACAGGTAAAAAAAAATAATAATAATAATAATAACAATAACAATAACAATAACAATAATAATAATAATAATAATAATAATAATAATAATAATAATAATGATCGGTGGTAACACAGTATTTATTGGATCGCTGGAAATGTGAATAATCGTTATTCGTCAGAAAGATCTGAATGAACCAAATCATCAAACATTGTGATGACCTGAGGTAAAAAGGGAATTTCGTTGTTTAATGCCATTCTGGTCTGAAAATTTCAGCCTAAATAATAATTTTTCACTTATCATATTGTAACAAAGCCTAGTCATCCGGTACACAACATCCAGAACATCGATTTCGGCGATTGAAATAAGGAACACGAGGACGGCTTACATTATAGCGGGGACGAATACAAACGTCAGAAGAGTATTGAGTGGAATATTCATAAGGATCATCGCGAATATTGGCATAAAGTTCAGTAGTAAAATAATCACACACAAAAGTTCTATCGAAAAGACTTATCACACGGAAGTCAAGATTGTTGTCTTGGACGATTTGTTTAATTTCTTCGAGATCTGCTTTAACAGATCTTCGAGTGACAGTAACATACTTTGTATCCATTCTCAATACAGATAATTTAGGGAACTTGTCATCAAACATCATTCCTGTGATAGTTTGCAGATTAATTGTCCGACCTGAATAAGGCAGCGACAGGATTTCGAGGTTCAACATCGCACTAAGCTTCAAATTGCAAACTGATAACGTGGAGGGACTACAGGGGGTCAGTGCTTTCAATTTCCCAAACTCGGGTACCATCAGAATACCAGCCACGTGATCGAATGCCAAGTGTTCAAGATGTGGGCAGCGATTATAAATCATATCCAACTGCTCCTGCCGACATGAAAATTGTTGACGAAAGGCCCAGAGCGTCAAGCTGATGACGTTTTGGCCAATGGAGCTTAAGATTTCCTCGATATGTCCCCACGTTTGTTGGAGTAGATTCTCGTTCTGAATTCCATATAGTAAGTATATCTTGAGCCCCGTGAGTTTATCCATATGTTTTAGCGCAGATAGGTTCAACGCGTCTGGACAATTGATTTCAAGATTATTCAAATTGGGAAATTTCTCTACCATGGCCGCCAAATTCAATGCGGGTGAATCTTTCCGGTTCATTCTAATAATCAAGCTTTTCAGTGATGGAACCGTAACAGATAGGTCTAGGCCGGATGATACATCAATATTAGTATCGAAATTTGACACTTTGAAGTCATCATTAGGTTCGTAGTGGAAGTCTTCCAATTTCTTATGTGCGGATAGTAGATGGTTGAGACCTAGGTGAGAAACTCGCACACACCGACGGAAGTAAACGCAGCGCAAATTGGAGCAAGGACTCAATGCTCGCAGTCCTTCGTCTGTCACTCGACCGGATTCAGTGATTTTTAGAACTTCTAGATTTTGGCATAGCTGTCCGATAATTGCCAAATTATCGTCATTACACCAACCATTTTTTACGAATTTAGTTAAAAAGTTGGTATTGAAAGTAGGCAGGTATCGATATATTCCTATAGCGGCAAAGTACCGTCCACAACGCCCGGTCAAATCCAGTTCTTCCAATCCTGGAAATCTTTGTCCATCCCGTAGGTCCAGGTACTCCAAGTTTGCACTTCTCAAGCGGAGTCCAACGATCTTTATATCCATAATCATTTCCAGTCCACCATGGAAGCCTGGTTCATTGAAACACTGCGGAGCTCGCCGCGGACGATATTTTTCAAAAAATCTGTTCCCGAATTCCGCGAGTAAGGGACCAGGTAGGTAACGGTGTACTTCCGTCCTGATAGCGATAACCCCGCTCCGGAACAGATCTTTGTCGTTCGCCTCATCGAGTCGATCACAACACTGTATGACGGATTCAATAAAGAGGTCCATCGCCATCGTCTGCAGCGGAACGACTTCCTTGAATTTCGGCATCCCAGATAATCACCGATCCTGAAAAATTTAAGGCCTATGAATTTACACACAACCAGCATAATGGACAGATTTTTCCGAGCATCGCAGTCAGCCTCTTCTAGCTGAACTATTGCTCCTTTGCTGTGATGAAGAAATTCGTACGAATTAATTTCATCGGAAATGGGCACCTAAGATCGAGGGCTGGATTCCAAGATCGTAACTGTTCAGCGACAATGCTCCTTACGTGAGCGAAAGATGTCAAGTTTGGTCACACCTGATTCACTACACTGACCAAATTTCGGAACATTTCTCATACAGGTTCAAAAACAATCGGCGCACTAATTGAACCCTATTAATTTTGATTCCGAATCATTCATGAATGCCTGAATCATTTTACCTAACGCTTTTCTATTAGCCATCAATGAGGTTGATATCCTCTGCGGTTTGTAGATATATTCATGCGATGCGCGAGGTTCCAAACTTTGTTCGGCTGTTCACGACTTTATCTACGGTCCTATATCCGTACTGTACGTACGTACGTATATGTGTGTGACCGCATTGCGTTGATAGTTGACTGACGTCACGCGACAGATTTTTCCCTGTAAGATAACTACGGTTTGTGCCACAGTACCCTATAACCACAATTTTCATCAACCTCCATTCTAGAAAGAATACGGAATATTCTTCAGAGTCGAATTAAATTACTCGTATTACAATTTTTTTTCGCTTCGATGACAAGTGGACTCAAATTTTTACGAATATTGAATCGACTGATGGGCTCACAATTGCATGAAAGAAAGACGGGTCTTCGCTTTTTGGATAACTCTGGCTGACTCTAACTTTTGCTAAGACTTGAGTGAACTGGAAAGGAAAGGAATTACGATCTCGATTACGATACTACTTTCCGGACTTGGGGCTACTCCCAAGACCCCTACGTGAAGTTATAATCACGAGATACCACATAAGATGAATAAGACTTATACCTTGCCCCGGGTGACTCCGAGCCGAATCCAAAACCTTTCTACAAGTTGGCCGATCAAATTTTTGACAGATGTTCACAAAGTAGATGATCAGAATTTTGATTTACTTTGAAATTGTGATTACCTCGTTCGATAATTTCTACCCACGGAAAACCACTCAAACACTACAAAATCGAAGGCGGAAAAAACTTGCTCTTCACACTGGCATAGCTAATGAGTTTATGACGAGTATTCGGTCACGCCGGTCACCCGATCCACGTCGTATCTCGAATGGCCTCCGCGTGATGACTCCCACCACGCCGCGCCGCGCCAAGCACTCTGCTGAATCTTGGCTTATTGGAGATTTGGAGCGTTACACATTTGTAAGACGTCTGCAAAAGGAATACGTTCTACAATCGATCATACCACCAGACGCTTCCTGGTAGAATGCGGAAAAGGCGACGAAAATGAGGCTGGAATTCCCAGCTAGCGTTGTGTTTCCTTCATTAAATTTCAACGTGATTGATCAGTGGTGATAACGGAGTTACTTTTGACTTTGACTTGATACACATGTATATTGCTGGAAGGTGTCAATAATTATTTCCGCATCGTTACTGTACGAAAGACCACATCATTAATTGAATTCGGAATCTGAGCTGCGAAGGCCTGGCGCAGCAAGTGGTAATATCAGCGTTCGGTCAGCCGCTTCAAGTGCTGGGTCGCCATATCCGCATCGAGGTATGAATAAATTCTGGCTATGGTTTTTTGTGCTACTATTTTTGGTTTGCTACTTGAGGTGAAGCATCATTACTGAAAACTGCACGATGATCACATACATGTATGTAAGGAATATGCCTCAACTATTTCAGATTTTTAGAGGAAACGGAATAATTTGGGATATTGGAGGTTCAGACAGGTCTTTAAAATATCGAATCTCATACGTAATTTTGGCGAGTTCAGTTTTATTAGTGATTCCAAACTCGTATAATGCCGTGTGGACACATAGATTATAGCTCAAAAAGCTTTTTACAAGGTTCAAGAAAGTAATAACATCAGTATCAGTGACAAACGCATACGAAATTGGATCATGAATTAAGACTGGGTCATTTGTTCGGATAAATTGACCTTCAAAATAGTAATAGTTATATCGATATTTCAAATATTCAACTCTTATCGCAATGCTATCACTCGTCTTATTCCGATATATGAATGTACCTATGTGATAATATCACGAGATTCGAATAATAAGTATATGAGTTCCAGGAAAGCTGATACTAGATTGAGGACAATGTAAGGCACTTGTTGGAACCGAGGTTAAAATTGTTTGAATGAAGCCCAATATGATCCCGCAAATTTTGGATGTGTTTCACTATCGTCAGAATCATCAGATTGAGGCGGGTAATCGTCGTACCGAGGAGCTTGATCACGATCATCGACGCGGAAGTCAATATTGCTTTCCTTCGCGATCCGGTTAATTTCCGGAAGATCCCCGTCCTGTAGCCTCCACGTGCTCATCTTCAACACGGACAATTTCGGAAACTTGTAGTCGTCCAACATTATCGCCTTGATGCGTTTCAAATCGAGTCCTAGGTAAGGCAGCGACAGGATTTCCAGGTTCAACATCCTGCCAAACTTCAAATTGTAATTTTGCCGCGTCCTTCCAACGAAACATGGAGCTCGGGGCGTCAGGACTTTCAGTTTCCTGAACTCAGGCACGACGTAGACACAGCTCACGTGATCAAAATCCAGATGTTCAAGATTCGGACACCCGTTGTATATCATATTCAACTCCTGCTGAGTGCATATGAAATGTTGACGAAGAGCACAGAGCGTTAAGGTCGTGATATTCGGTCCGATGAACGAGAAGATTTCCTCAATGTCTTCCCAAGTGTGTTTGAGAATCGGTTGTTCGTCCGCATCATTCATCCCGTTAACGTAGTTTATCTCGAGCCCCGTGAGACTATTCTGGTGTTTCAAAACCGGCAGGTCCCACGTGTCTTCGCAATTCATTTTCAGATAGGTCAAATTTGGAAATTTCTTCACAATCGATTCGACCTCCAGATCTAGTGTACCGTTTCGATAACTCTCGAAAACCAGACGATTCACGGATGAACATTTTACAGAGAGGTCCAGGCCCGACGATGGATCGAGTTTGTCATCGATACGCGGTACGTCGGAGTAACAATCGTAACCGTAATAAAAGTCTTCCAATTTATCGTGCGTAGACAGCAGATAGTTTAGACCGATGTGAGAAACTTTGCAACAACGACGAAAGTAAGCGACCCGAAGATTCGAGCACGGACCGAGGCCTTGCAGTCCTTGATCCGTGACGTAGTCCGAGTTAGTTACTCTCACGACTTCTAGTTTGGGGCAATTTTTCCCGATTATCCTGAGATCATCATCGGTACAAAAACGCGGGTATTCGAATGTCACTAACTCGTTCAGGTGATACTCGTGAAGAAAGCGGAACATGGGTTGTCCACGCTTGAGGACGACGGGAGTCAAGTCGAGTTCTTCAAATGTTTGGAATCTGTGTCCTTCCTGGGGATCGAGGTACTGTAAATTAGGACCTCCTAATCTCAGTCCGAGTATCTCGACGTCCATCAACATTTCCAAAGCAATCTCGTAAGTCAATTGTCTGCGTGTATTCAGGGAAAATGAATCCAGAAATCTGGTAGCAAACTGAACGAGGAAACGGTCGGGTAAGCGACTGTGGATTTGATCCCTGATAGCGTGAACGCCGCTTCGGAAGAGACTAAGATCACCGTTTGCATTCAAACGATTACAAAACTGCACGACGAATTCGAAGAAGACGTCCATAGCGATGTTCTGCAGAGGAAGGACCGGCTTTAATTTCGGCATCCCGGATGATTAGAGCGTCTGAAAATTGGAATGTTTCAAACTGATGAGATCCAGGTAAGGAAGTAGCCCAACAGCGTATAAATAAAAATTAGCGTTTATTCTACTAAACGAAGAAACCTATAGAAAAGGATTTGTACGCATAGACTTCAGCATCGCCAGCAGGTTGATTTTCTTTGAATACACGAAACGCTGTGAACTAAAAGTTTTGAGGCGACTATCTTTTGACGTACTTGAATACATTGCAAATCTCCTGTGAGTGATTTTGTCTAATTTTCACGAAAGTTTTATCTGCGAACCGCAAGTGAAATCAGTTAAATACTAACTGTGAAATTCTTCGGACCGTCTCTGATTCTATTTGGTATAAATAAGAGTTTAGTTGTTTCTGGAAGTATTTAATGTAAAAATCAATATTGTTTTTTTCTCTATCTACTACTATTTGTTCAGTCATTCAAGTTTGTGAGACTATATTCCGTTTGTTGAACTGATTAAATCTTATAGTATCAACAATTGAAATAGACATTCGAAAACACACTATCATACGTGCCGATGATACGATTACTGTTCACAACACTTGTTGCATCCAACCACTGAGCGAACCTATATGTAGACTACATAACCTCCAAAGTTCTGTGTGTGTTCAGGGTTTCACGCGTTCGTTGGCCAAAGAATAAGAGCAAAATAAAGTAATAAAATCAACCGTTTCTGTGACGTAGGTGCTCAAACAATATTTGTTACAAATTTAATAGCAATTTTCGCTCACTTGTTCTTATGTGTGTATGTGTGCTTGTAACTGACGATCAGATATGACAACGCCAACGGGCAACGTTGGGATGCGCGCTCTGGAGCTCGTTTCGAGAAGCTACTTCTGCAGTCTCTCCTCGCTACAATCGCACCCAAGGAGGATTAGTTACAGGGAACGCTGCCATAAGGCCGCAATGTATTTTTGCGTACACAGCTTTCAGCGCCTCAAGCAGGTCAGATCTGAACTATAGTACCCCCACCCTTTTTTTTGCTAGTACAGCGCCAGATTCAAATGTACGGTTCAGAGAAAAACGGTTCTGCGCTGTGCGAGCTAGTCTTGAATGGATAATGACGACGCCATTACGGAGAAAGAAGAAGGATAATGGATAATGAAGTGGAAGCCTATTCCTTTGTCACAAAATAATTTGGTTTTATTGTGGATAGAAATAACTTGTCGTGAACTTCCACACGTACGATTTCGGTAACAAATATTCGTCATTGAACTGTGGGGCAGATATTCACTCATATGGGTCGCGAGTAACTATTTTTTCGTACCGAAATTTTGAAATATCC
>JAFFZH010015163.1:29090-40483 GCA_018420115.1 Euura saliciscinereae | reverse complement strand
CTGGACGCCGGGAACTATGGCGCGATAGAC
This sequence comes from Euura saliciscinereae, assembly GCA_018420115.1. NCBI lineage: Eukaryota > Metazoa > Arthropoda > Insecta > Hymenoptera > Tenthredinidae > Euura > Euura saliciscinereae. The sequence continues at coordinate 40,453 of JAFFZH010015163.1, read as the reverse complement.
CTGGACGCCGGGAACTATGGCACGATGACGCCGGAAACTATTACGCGATAGATCTGGACGCCGGGAGCTATGTCTATGATTGTATATGTATATCAGTAGGCCGGCTTGATTGTGTGATTGTATATGTGTATGAGTGGGCCGGCGTTTCGCGCCTCCTTGGTTACCGGCTCATGAAATCAACAACCGACCATAGTTACGTGACGAACGTACGAACGAAAAGGACTTTATTATATAGATAGAGAGATACATCTTTTCAATCTCTCATAAGACTTTGCATGCGCAGGTAAATAAGACAATTCGAAAATATGTATTACCAGTTCTATTTTCAAATATTATACACTGCATGAACGTCATTATGCTATCGTTATTTTGAAGATCGATGTTTCGTTTTCCCGGAATATTGATTATCGCATAACAAATTTTTATAGTGACTGAACGTTCAAATAAATAACCCTTTTGCTGATACAGCCGTTCGATTTTTTAGGCACGTCGATAAGAAAAAAATCGTTCTTCTAATGTTCCGTGACTTTTAGATTCGTATGGAAAAAAATCGAGATACCGGCCGTTTTGTTTTCATTTGTACCAGCATCCATTTTTTTTCTAAATTGATCCAAATGTAGCAAATCCAAAGGCAACAAAACAAACGATAGTCGAAACATAATGCACGAAGACGATAAAAACAGGGGACATTTTCAATGCCTCGGATGCTTGCGTTACACGCAATTTAAGATCTGTGGATTTTTATTTATTTATTTATTTATTCTTTCCAAATAATACATCAACTTTGCGGTGATAATGTGACATGGAAATTGTGGACATTTTCTTTTGAACGCATATTTTTCATCAATTGAGTAAGCCAAGTTTATTTTGAAACGCCCTATGCACATTGTACTGGGTGATCAGAAGACTAGGCTATTTTTAATCTGAAAAAAGAACGAATTAATGCATTCATGCACCCCAATACGGGGAGTTTGATTAAGAAGAATATCTATAAGAAAGCGTTTAAAAGATCTGTCTTTAAACTGAAGTTGAATTCTAGTGGATTGGTCTTCGAATAAATATCACAGTTATGTATCTATTTTTATACTCTAATTCGAAATCAACACATTTATCATTAATCAAATCAGTAAATCAAATTACACTGAATCTACACAAAAATATGTCTTCTATAAAACTAATCCGAAAGAAAAACGAATCGACTATCTCTATTCGAAGTTTGATCCGTCTCAATAAATCTGCAGATTTCACATTCAAGAGTCAGAGTCTTCAGCCAGACGTGTCGAGATAACTATAATAACAGTGTGAGCCTGTTCTTTCCGTCCTATATCAATGAGTTTGAAGTGCAGTAAAACACATAATCTGATAGATTTTTCCTCCTTCTCGTATTCTTGCTGCGAAAATGTGATCTCACGAGGGGAGGCTCAGATAGGTTCATCGAGTTAGGGGTACGGACTTCGCGTGGTTATAGTGTGGACAGGTACTAAGAAAAACCCACAAGAGACAGCCGCCAACTCGGCCCGGTTGCCGAGAAATCGCGGGTTGAAAATTTCGAACTAATTTTTTTATTTTTTTTTTTCCTCAAACTTCCAATTTAATATTACTTCTAATTCTTTTAGTATCATTCTAATTCAAAAATTACCAATTTTTGTATTATTAGCGAATACGTGAGCCACAATTTTACGATTTACTTTCGTTTTTCCTTGAATGGAGTGACGTGTAGGAAGTGTTTCAATGGAGTACCAGGAAATATATGTTGACAGTAAATACAAGAATTTGCTTTATTATTCGAAAATCGGAAAAAGTATTATTCGAAAAGAAATGCCCTCTTCTGTTGTTTGATGGAGCAATTGAAAAGTTCCAATCTAAAATTGTCTTGGTGGAATAATTTTTTTCCATCAAAATTTCTTATTTTCTCAGTGGACGGCAGGCAACCTAAACTGCCATAACAGATTTTTTCCCAGTTTTGCGGTGGCGTTATTCTGTCATTCGCGGGTCAAGTCGCGCTAGCGCGGCGCCCCCTGGCTAAGGCCGGTACTGGGCCCCGCCCCTGTGAGCCACAGCGACCTTACACGAATCTCAAGATTGTTAACATGTTTTAGAAGTTTTTTGAGTGTTTAATATCAATGTATGTATGTATTGTATGGCTATAAATGAACTTTTTTACAAATCGCAAATCGCACCGGTTCTCGTCCGATCACCGAAGTTAAGCAACATTGGGCGCGGTCAGTACTTGGATGGGTGACCGCTTGGGAACACCGCGTGCCGTTGGCATCTTTTTTTTTCTTACCATCATCACGAAAAAAGACCTACGGCGATTGTCATTTTACAAATCTTTTCTTTTCTATTTGAACGGAAAACAGTGTGAAATGCGATCTTTTTTCCCTCATCTTTCTCTCTTTATCCAAAAACCAGTGTCGTTTGCAATTTTTTGATTCGATTCCACAAAGGAGAGAGTCTCTCTCCTAAGGTGGGAAAAGGTTAATATTATGAGAAGGATTATACAACTTTATCTGATATCTCATAGATAATATTAGGATAATAAACAGAATTCAACCTACGTCCATAATCAGGTCCGATAACTTTATTATTTACAGAATATAATCGAAATATAGCAGAGCTTTATTCAACGATCTTTTCCGACATGGGTTTCATCTGTTTAGATTCTACTTTTTTGTCGTTGTTTCGGTTCAATAAGTTTTTCGGATTCCGAGGAACGGAGAGCTCCAATATTCTTGGGCTACAAACAGCCTTCAACGCTTCATTACTAACACCGTAAGGTGTTCTAGTAGCGACGTTTTCATTCGGGACGTTCACACTGACTTTTCGCGGTGTAGCGAGTTCGACGAGTCTCTTCGATGCTGTCGACGAAAATCAACAATTATATTCAACATGCATGTTGAGGTTCAACTTTTTAGATAAATCAGGAACACCAAAACCTTTAGCAAATAACGCAGACTCTAAAACTCTTCCCAGCAAACGCATTCCGACCTCGTTTCGTTCTCTCGGTTCTGCTAATTTCGCCGTGTGTTCCGTCGTCTTGTAGACCATCGGCAATGTCTTCATTTTCGCGACAGTCTTGCATCTTGAAATATTCTCTGGACCCGAGATTTTTCCTGATGAGGAATCGAAACAATGGTTTGGACGACCACGACGTTGCTTCTGCAGGCGGCTTGATTGCACTTTCTGCGTGTAACCGTTCATCTCATGAGTTTATAATCTACTGAGCCTACATTTGTACAAAGCTTGCCTTGAAGTGTGTCAAGGAATCGTCGTTTTCGTTGGATGCTACCACTGACTTTGGCTTGGCCAGTTCAAGAAGGCGTTTAAACCGGCTCTTGTGTCCCTTGATCTTGAGCTTCTTACGTTTCTATAATGAACAATATCGTTTTTGGATTATCCAATGATCGTTCTGTGACTCTGAACACTCAGAAGATTGATCTGATTGAACGTTGTATCAAATACTACGTTCGGGGCGGTGCTCCTCCTCGACGACTTTGTGGCTTCTGTTAAACTGGACCTTCTTTCGATCCTACCCATCGAGTCTATCGCTTTGATGGTTTTCCTTGGGTAGTTCCACGACTTTACTTGCTTCTGGTGACTAGGACTTTGCAGGCTAGTCTCTGCCTGGAGTGTACCGTACATAAGTTCAGCGCTAATACAACGAGAATATATTTCAGTTCTTGATCAGTCATTCACAGAATTGTCCAGCTTACTCAGAAGACGAACTTGAACTCGAAGCTGGAACTGACACTGCGGACATTGTCGTCCTGATGACGGTGTTCACACTGTGAGCCATGAGGGTTGTGTTGTGGAATTAAATTATGGTGCAGAGTCTCACGGCTCGAGGTACCGATAGATCAGTTTATTATTTTTTGATTTTTCAATACTGAGGACTAAAGTAACCTGGAAATTTTGATATGAATAGCCAGTGTCAAAAAGGTGAAGATCGAAAATAATTGAACTTCAATATTTCATGGAACAGAAATTAAATGAAGGAACGTTGATAATTGATCTCGGTGTTCAACAAATTTTTAGATTTGTAAAAATTGAGGAACTTACAATGACGCATGGCTAGAAAAATGAGGCAAAAGGCAACTCGATGGTGCGAAAATGTTTATTTCGAGATCCTTCAAGTACACATCTGATTTTTATTTCTTCTTTTCCTACTGAACGATTATTCTACATTTATGTGAAGCAGCAGTGAAGGATAGCCGTTGAGCTACACTCTATGAAGTCACCATTTTCTCTGCAGCACTGCAGTAGAATCAACAACTTTTGATGTAATCCTTCGATCAATCTGCAAGGTCTGCAAGATTATCCACCCAAAAGTCCATGGTTTACGACTTTGAATATTTACGTTCAGCAACATTGGATCTTCTCCCAGCCACCTTACGGTCTGTAGAAGATATGCATTACCATGTGTGTACTTCGATGTGCAGAATTTAATTCCATTCAGATATAATCATTACAGGTATTTTGATTTTACCATTTTCTGATGATTTCGGTTTTAAGGTCTTCGAACAGAATGTCGTATTTCGCTGATTGTGAGCGTCGTTATCTTGGACTCTTGAGCAGCGCCTTGGCTGGGCAAGCTTATTCATAGAGTCAGTTATTTGGTAGGATAACGCTCTTCTTTTAACCTATTTCATGAATTTCGAAAAATGTATAGTGCAAACTTATTTAACGCTAATTCATTTATCATCTCTACTCGGTTAACCACCTTGAATGGCTCATCCTTGCTGGTCCGGTCGACTCGAATCCTAGGAACTGCTAGTTCTTCGTATCTCGGTATCTTCGCTTCATAATTAGTACCAGTTGTGTTCAGGCTGTTTCTGTTGCACATCTTTTTTTGTTTTTTTTTTACCAAAATTTTGCCTTACAATTTCAAATATGTGGTATTGCTCGGATTATAATTTTTTACAAACTTGATAGCCGGAAGGTTAGAGTAAAATTTTTATTTCCAAAAGTTTATGTCAAATAGACGCCATTTTTTCACATCAAACTTTCTTTCCCTGGAACAATTGCCTCTCTATTTTTCACTCGTTTCTACATTCTGAATTAATTGTTTTATTCTTCTCGTATAGTCGAATCCTACGTAGGTATACAATAATACACGACAACTGATAATTTTACAGCTATTACTTACCCACAGTTGGGTCAGGGCGCGCTAATATCACAAGATGTGGCCAAAGTAATTCTCAGAACTGTCGCCAGAGCGGAGACTCGCAGCATGCTCGGGATATTCCAAGATTGTATCACAAGATGCATGCAATCAGGCGCATGACTCGATTTGATTAGGTTAAGTTTGGAGTTAATCATAAATGATGGATAAAAATTGATGAGTAGGAATTGTGAGATCCCTGTGAAGAATAAAATTGATCTCAATATACGTCGATAGTCTCCTTTCTACGTACAGAAAATATTCTGCTATGGATTTTTTTGTTTCAAATCTGCAGAAAAATGTATTTCGTTGATTCATTAGAAACTGATAATTTTATTGCAAATAATGGAAAATTCGATTTTGTACGCTAATATACTCGCCATATCTGTTTCAATGCATGTGCGTGTGCACAAATATCACAACCTTGCGGTGGATTGACGCAGTTCCAAACATATTTATACAGAAAATTAAAAGAAAATAAAAACGTCCTTGACATTTATACCGTGGTCACAGTAGGATATAGGGACTGAGGAACATCAACAACAAAACAACAACAACACAACATGCGTAGCGATTATGTTCGACAATATATTTGCAACAATAACACTGCTATTATTCTGATACAGTCGAAATACCTCACAGCAAAGCAATATGCACTAGAAAGGTAAGTTAAATAATACGTAATACGTATATAATCTCAGCATTCTAGGCTTCGCATCGTACGTAACGCTAACGTAAGTGCGAAATCTCATTCAGATATCAGAATGATCTTGTAGCCCGTAGGCATAATGGGCAGTGAATCAAAAATTCATCCAATTAGTTTTGATTTTTAGCAGAGATGTCTGCGTCATATATGAGATCGTATGACTGGCTATTGGAATCAACAAACTGTTATTAAATTGCAATAACGTAACCTAACCGGCTATAATTGCACAATTATACAATGTGAAACGAAAGAATAACCGATGAGTAATGACTGTAATAGTATATAAAAGCGACAATGTACAGATATAAGTATCATAATCGCGAATTAAAACGACGATACACTCATGTTACATAATAACGTAAACAGAATTATAATACGTCACGGGACATTAACCACAAGCTTCAGGCACATAGCCAAGCTCAGTGTACCGCATTGGCTTGAGTATCAACCAGCGAAGTTGTGTGTATAGGTCGCTTGTTATCAGCATTACTCAAGCTCACCCACACGTAGAGTTCGTAGTGTGAGGCTACTTCAATGATCCCACATCATGTGCCGAGCCACCAATCTGACGGAAATAGTGGTATACATACAGTATACTATCTAGGTATGAATTTGACGGCGGGGGACGGCGGGGGACGGCGGGTGGCGAGAAAGAGGCGGAGGTTCCTCTACTCGACTACGCAGCACTAGCTGTATAATAGCATCAGAATTGTAAACGGCATCGTTAACAGTAGCACGATTAAGCCCGGAAGGAAAATATTCGGTGTTCATTCGCTTTGCTATAGTTTTTGCGTCAGTGATTATAGATTAAACGCGATATTCGATGGCCCCGCGCAAAGTTCAGAAAAAATCAAAATAAAAGGCATAAAAATATCAGCTTTACACTCAGACCCCACTTATTTGACGAACTCGGGACCTGGCAACTTCAGTTATTTGACCAAAGTAGGGGCCCCCACTCTTCGTCCTTAAATGGCGGCCGGCAGCTGCGCCCTCGTACATGCGCTGGTTCCAACGTCAGAGGCTCGGGCAACCCAGTGGTCTGTGGTGGGGGTAGAGGGAGTCAAACAGCTGGAGTGGGATTGGTGAAATAAGCGGGGTCTGAGTGTATTCTATGTTCGTGACGAATATAAGACGATATCAGATGGTCTAGTCTAACTATACTACCGTCCACCTGCGATAATGTGATCACTAACAATAAGAGAGCATTTTTTAAGGGTTGTTTACATGTGTGCATCAATGTATGATACCGTGGACATTTTATTAGGCATTCATCAATAGCCTGCATTTTTCAGATTTCCTTCACCTAGGAGTTAGGCCATTTTTTTCTGTCTTTTGTGTATAATTAGATGGAAGAAAGGCAGTGAACATGATTCACATGTTTTTACTGTATTGCTATAGTCATACACAACAGATGCTGAAGTGACTGTTTGATTCTCAGAATATTAAAATTCTATCGATTTTCGTTTATATCTAGCCTCCAATCGCGTCAGTCATGAATTGTAGGCGCGACGTCCCGTAGGTTCATATATCCGTCAGCGATACATGTGTAAAATAATATATGCGTCTCTAGTATACCTAGGTGTGGGGGGGCTATAATACATATGTATACCCACGAAGTTTGAGTTTAAGAATATTACCATCTTGTTTACCAATTGTTATACCATAACCTATAGCCTGTATAATTATTATGCCATAATATACACATTCCACATGCGTATCTGTGATGTATTACGCTAAGGAACAAAAAATAGAAAAAAATTAAAAAAACTTTCCATCTCTATACAATATGATAAATACAGTCTATACATGAGAGAAGAGAAAGCGATCAGCTGCTACCAAATAGATGAGAGTAAAACATTATTTCGGTGAAAGAAAACAAAATGAGCTATGACGTCCACAGGATTTTATTAAAGTAGTATACATACGTAAAAAATCTATTCCAAACACATAAATTATACTACTATATTATTATCGTCTCGTAGTAGGTATAGGCTACAAAATGTCGAATACGACACGTCTTGTTTTGATCTTTGATTACACGCTGAAAAATTTCGCAACAAATGGATATTATGATGAAAAAAAAAATATTCAGAGTATTTTATACACAACTGTACAGGTCATCGTGCGATCCTCGCTGCTGCATTGGTATAAAATAATTAGATCACATGTGTTTCTCTACATTCATATTATACTCTTCGTAAAAAACATTTATGCTAATATACATGTTTTTTCATTATTGAATTCAACAATGCGGAGAAATGAAAAATATTTCCAGAACTACAAGACAAACAAAAAAACATCCACCGCACGGCTGTTGTTGTTATGTTTGTTTAACATCATTCGAGGCTCGTGGCACGTGGTCAATTGGTTGACAAGAATTTCTCGAGGAGCGCCACTATCGCGAGTAGGTATAAACAAACCGACTATTTATCCGACCGGTTTGCAGTTTCGCACGGTCGACGTACCTTCTGAAACGTACACACACGTGAATATTGAGATCTACTCATTCCTCAGCTCGCGGTTATCCATCTATTTTTTTTCCAATCAATATTATCTTGGAACTATAACGCAACGTGTCAGTGCAGACTGACGAAGAAAGGAAAAACTAACACTTCGACGATTCTTATTTTCCTTTCAACCTCTCAATTAACGACAGTCGTTATAATACCATAATCATCAAGGTGATCGGCGCCGCCTCTGCCACTCGAGTCTCTAACACACGGGATCTTGAAAACAGTTGTTAAACTGCGCAGCAGCTAGCAGCGGGCTATCAATAGCGCGCATCAGGTCGCCATCGCGCGGAGCTAGCCAGCCACGAGGCATTTTGTTATTAGTAGCGAAGCGAGTGCGGATAAATGCGCTAAACCAGCTACTTGCTGCTAGAGAACGTTGCTCGCGATCATCGACTCGAAAAGTTTGATTTTTTTTTATATACCATCGAGAAAACTGAAGTAGATCTAGTCCTGTGATACAACAACTCGATATTGTTTTCCTTTCTTATTATTATCGAATATAAACAATCTTCGTAACATGTCGGCATCTCCGGTCGCGAGGCAGGCTACTCAGTGCCAAAGTATTCCCTCTAAAAGGGTCCTCATCAACGACCCTAATCAACTACCTGCCGACTACTCATCCACGCCCGGTGGAACGCTCTACTCAACCACGCCAGGAGGTCAGTACGAGGCTCATGACCTCACTCTGTACAATTTCGTAGCCCTAATATTCGAAGGAAAACATGTGCGCAATTATATCTGTAACACAGTACATACGCGCACAGATGGATGGAGACCTCTATTTATAGTAGCTTGATAGAAATTGGCTTGATGTTCAGAGCATGCTACACGACAGTGACAACGGGTTACTGATCTTTATCAAAGATCGTCTTACATTATTCTTTCGTATATCGAATTGTCGCAGACCGCCGCAGGTGGTTCGAAAATATTTCCAAATGTAAATACACGCGAATTCAACGTATATGTACTTTGTTCAGAAACAGCTACAATCTCTCTCTGTCTCTCTCTCTTTGTGTGTATCTGCTTGCCTGTGGTCTGTATATTCACATGAGTCACTGAGCTCCCAAGGTCGCGGTGGCTGAACACCTTCCAGCATTTTATACGACATACATACATACGTTACTTTTTATCGCTGATTCGCAAAATGTGAGTGTGGTAAACCGATAAAGTCTGCATTCGATCTCTTTGTGTTTATTGAATCGCGAAGGTGATGCGATTACGCGAAATTATTGGAAGATACTAATTGTTTCAACGTTCTATTGTTATCTGACTCAACGCATAACAAAGAGATTACTCTTTCCATGATATTTATGCCGGTCGTATCGTTGTACAGGTACCCGCATCGTATACGAACGTGCGTTTTTAATGAACTTGAGGAATTCTCCGATTTCGAGAACCCCTCCACGCAATATACCGGCGATACCTTCCGATCTGTTGAAGGGTACGCCCGCGATCACAGTCAGCCCTAGTCCAACGATTAAAGGTATGTACAGATGTTTTGTTTTTGTTTGTCTCTATGCAAGGATTTGAAGAAACTGACTGATAAAATCAAGCAGACAATCAAACAATCAGTAACACGATACGGAGATAAGGGAATTTTCTCTCAGTTCAATCTTTGAATCTGTGGAAAGTACTCGATTGAAGTGTCTTTGTTCTTCCCCAATCGTTTTAGCATATAATAATCATTTGACTTTTTGTTCACCATAGATATTCCTGTGATCGAGGAAACACCAGAACAATTCGAGATGGATATGTGAAGAATAATAATTAGGAGAGTGATAATGTTGAAGAAGGCGAAGAACTACGACTTGTGTTCATGCAATTCGTGACCTTGGCAGATATCGTGTATAGGCCAAATATAAAATTGAAGAATAGCGAATGACAGTAACGGCATTTTTAAAACGTGTGCCTTTGACAAAGAGATGAGAAACTTCGAGGAAGAAAATAAAATTGAAAAAAAAAAGATAATTAATGAATGATATAAAAAGTTGTAGCATCTTGTACGCGCATATCAGACGGCTGTGAAACACATGTCACAGTCTGAGCTAGATATGGTTCAGTACAACTGCAAATATACCTACGTTTATACATTATACATGATCGAGGAAGAATATTTTTGGACAAATATTTCATCCTCTTTAATAAATGCCATATAAATATTATTTTCTGCCGAATTATATTGTGATTAGGATGCGCATATTTGAAAAAAAAAACATTTTCTACAATCCCAAGGTATATAAAATAAAACAATACGGTTCTTTTAACCAATTTATTTTTTTCTTCTTCGCTTTTTTGGCCTTTAGTACATATCTGCAGACGTAATCGTGTAAAACTGCCTACTAGAATTTTTTGCAGACTATTTTCCAACTCTTGAAGTCTCCGTGAGCTCTATGAATTCGCCCATGTCTTTCGAATCCTCTTTGGAGTTTCAGAAGTTTCTAGAAATCTGATGAAATACTATAAAATTCTTGGATCCTTTGTCATCTTGAAGTCCACCGTGCGCTATTTTTCGGAGTCAATAACCCCTCCGTTTGAGACGGTACACTCGTATGAATTATAATGCAAAAAACTGGAAAACGATATTAAAAAAAAAAAAAACGTTACCGATATTCGTATTTCCCTGTTATAAGTTGACCGCCGGTCACGTAGGGATCTTCAAACAACCTATAGCAGCGCCTTTTACCGTGTGTATCAATGAAACCTACATCACATCAAAGCAGAAGAAGCTGCCTATGATTAGGCGCACGCAACAAGCTTTCGAGGGATTCAAATAATGTAAGGTAAGTTCGGTAATACATCTTTGAACTGATCTCAATATGGAAAAAATAAACGATACGACACGAAATGATCAAATTCAAATACAATGTTATTGAAAATTGGAACCACTGATTTCGATCTCACAACGCATGCGATGCAGCGCCTTTACCGTGAGTATCACTGGAACCCACGGCACATCGAAGCACGACAAGTTGCCTATGATTAG